>PVLD010007897.1:0-87956 GCA_004027595.1 Dinomys branickii | reverse complement strand
TCACAGGGTATTCGCAGAATTCCAGAACTCCAGCAGGAATAAAATTACCAAGGGACTCATCAACTACAGTCAGCAGGGAAGACAGAGGCTTGAGATGCAGCTCTATGGTGACAATCTCAAATCACTGCAGATTTTACTCACAGGTCAAAAGGAGGTAGTCTACAGGAAATACAGGGATTTAAAATCATGTCAACCCTGCCCCTACTCTCACCCTGTACCTCATCATAGGAGGCATAACCAAAATATACTATGAATATTTAAATTAAAGAAACGATTATAACAGGCATCATGCCATTAATCCACTTCAAAACACTCCTCTTTAAACACACTTAGCAAATTATTCCTGCCTCTTTTTGAAGCAGTCTCTGGAAGTCCCCTCTCGTGAGTATCTTTATGAGGTGCAGTTGGAAAATACACTGAATGGTGCTACCTAGGCCCAGCCAAAGGGAGATAGGTTTGTGGAATAATCCAGCGTACTCATCCACCTTATTCACCAGATCTGGAAACCTGTGACTTCTGACTCTTCCCTAAAGTCAAAATGACTGTGAAAAACAAACTCTGATTGATTTAGAACACCAAGGCGGCCACTGCAGCACAAGTAAAGACATGCATGAGAAAGTACTTCCACATCTGCTTCACAAAACGCCAAGCAGGATAGGATAAGTGTGTTTGAAGCCAGGGGAAGTATTTTGAGGAGGATCAATGGCAACGTGTCTTTTGCTGTAATACATTTTTAAACATTCAGAATGCACTCTATATTTCAGTCATACTGTGTATGAGTATCTGAATGTCCCCAGAATTTTTATTCATACTGAAGTTTTAAAATACAGGACTATTGCACAACAATTTAGAATGCAACAGAAAAAGTTTTAAAATAATCCATAATGGTTATGAAATAAAAAATATTTTAAAAGAAAAGGCTAGGTTTGTAGTATTATGCACTGATTATGCATCAGGCCCCGGGTTCAATTCATTATTTTCAGATTGCGACTGAAAATAATGAAGTTATTTTCAAACATTTTTTTAAGGATGAGTAAGAACAGGCTGAGGAAGAAGATCCTTTTTCACTGATACCATTTTAATGTTTCTCATTTTTCACAGAACACCCTCAGGCAAAGTCTTGTATCTGTTACAAAGACATTAGGAAAAAAAACTCAGTTCGCATTAGACATTTGCACATTTTAGAAAAGAATCTTTTCAGCATTTCCTTAGTATCATCAGGGAAAAGGATGACAGAAAAGATATAGTAATTAATGCATATTAAGTGCATCATAATTTATTATGCACTTAGAGATAAGAAAATTGTGTTAAATATTCTGGATTTTTTCTTTGCTTCAAGTATGATGTAATATGTGAACTTTATAGGTTCTATACTTTGGTTAAAAGACTTCTAAATGTTTAACAAACCACTAGGACATAACACTGATGAAGTTTACACTGTAATTCAAATCCATTAACACCATTGCATGTATTATTTTACTTTTTTTCATACTTTTATACTTAATGAATTGAATAAAAATGATGTTTTCAATGTGTTTTACAATAATATTAGATCATTGAAAGAAAGTATGTTTACCTTGATGGAAAAAAATCATGCAGTGCAATACAACAAACTCTAGGGTACCACGGGACAATGGATTATGGTGAACAAAATTTCTGGAGGCTAGGAAAGCCAAGATTAATGCACACTATCATGGGGTGCCGGGCTGAACCCCAGACATCTCCAGGAACCCCAGTGAGCCACTGCTGTGACTCCCTGACCAGCATGCAAGGCAGGCAGAGCTACAGGCACCCTCTGGGGCCTTAATAGCCGCTTTCTGCACCCCTAGTGTGTCTGCAGGTGTTGAGCTGAACTCTGGACATCTTTAGGAACCCAAATGAGCGGCTCCTGTACCTCCTGCACTAGTGTATAAGGCACGTGGATCTCTGGACAGTTTCTGGGGCCTCAGTGGTCACTACCAGAGCAGCCCACACCTCCTAGGGGCCCAGTTAAAATCCAGAAAGAGTCGGTGGCCACAGGCACTCCACCATCCCCTCTCCCTTGCCAGTGTGGGAAGCAGGACTGGTCCTGGGCAATATCTGAGCCTCAGTAACCACGACCTGCATCCCCTCTACTTTTGTGGAAATGGGGCTGAACCCCAAACAGCTTCAGGAACTCCAGTGAACGTCCTGTGCCCTTCCCCCATATACCTGGGAGCCAACTGAATGCAAGAAAGTTTCTGGAGCCTCTGGGACTCCACCTCACCACCACACGTCAGCATAGGAGCTTCACTGAGCACTGAGGATCTTCAGACACTCGCCCTGCCCCTCACGCACAAGTGGGAGAGTGAGGCTGCAATCCAAGGAACCACTGTATCTTCAAGAATGACAAAACGTGGGTGCAAAATGCAACCTCAGACCTCCAAACCACCCAAGAGACATCAACATAGAAGAGCCTGGAAGTCATACATCTGAAGTTTCTGAAATGATCAACTGAAGTAAAGAAACAAATCCATCAGGCCATAGAAGACATCAGACCAGAAATAGTGTCTCAGGTAAAAAAAGAAACGACAACAATAATGAAATAATTGTTCAGCATGTCCAAAGATGACATTGATAAGAACACAGAAGAGCTTAGACAACTCATGGAAACCTAGAGTGAACAATATAGAAAAGAGCTAGAATGCATGAAACAGATTCAAACAGACACCCAGGATTATTAAAATTGCATTGAAAGCTGGAAAAACCACCTGAACAAAGCTGAAGATAGACTTTTGGACCTTGAAGACAGCATTGCCACTAATGAACATGAAAAAAAGGTGCTCTGAAAAACAACAAGGAATCAGGAAACAACAATTCAACAGCTGCAAGATGAAGCAAAGAAAAACAATGTCAGATTAATAGGTATCAATGAAACAGCTGTGTCAACACAAATGACATAAAAAGACTATTTGCAGAAATAATGGCAGAAAATTTCCTAGGCATGGAAAAAGAATCAGACATTCAGATAAGTGAAGCATATAGAACTCCAGTTAATCATAACCAAAATAAATCTACACCCAGACATATAGTGATCAAGATCCTAGAAACTCAACAAAAGATCAGAATATTAAAAGCTGTTAGAGAAAAGAAACAGATCACCTACAAAGCAAAGCTCATCAGAATCATGGCAGATTTCTTAACACAAACCATCAAATCAAGAAGCGCTTGGAGTGAAGTATTTCAAGTACTGAAAGAAAACAACTTCCAACCCAGATTGATGTACCCTGCAAAACTATCCTTCAAATTTAATGGAGAAATAAAATATTTTCATGATAAAGAGCTGAAGAAATTCATGAGCACCAAAAAAATCCTACAAAGAGTACTAAAATATATTTCTAGAAAAGGATAAAACAGACAACTTCCAGAACAACAACAGAAAGGAACCACCAAGCAGGGCAAGCAATTAAACAGGGGGAAAAGGAGGGTCCAATGGCAGGTAAATAACATGACAAAGATAAGACAGTACATACCAGCTATCACCATCAATGTGAATAATCTCAAAGCACCAACCAAAAGAAGCAGACTGGCAGAGTAGATCAATAAACAATATCCAACAATATGCTGTATACAGGAAACACATCTAACTAAAAAGGAAATTCAAAGACTGAAAATCAAAGGATGGAAAACAATACTCCATGCATCAGGAACACAGAAAAAAGCAGGTGTAGCTATTCTGCTTGTAGACAAGTTGAACTTCAAGAACAATCAAAAGAGATAAAGAAGGTCACTACATACTTGTGAGGAAAAAACTTCAAGAAGAAGAGGTAAAAATCATAAGCATCTATGCACCAAATACAGGAGCACCCAACTATATAAGACAAATTTTAACAGACATGAAAAATGAAATAAGCAGCAGCACAATCATAACAGGGGACTTTCGCACACCATTGTCACAAAGAGATAAATCAGCTAGACGAAAATCAGCAAAGAAATAACAGAACTTAACCAAACTTGTGAACATATGGACTTAGTAGACCTTTATAGAGTGCTCCATCCAACAGCATCAGAATACACATTCTTCTCAAGCTGCATAAGGGATGTTCTCTAAAATAGACCATATGCTACCACATAGAACATGTCTAAATAAATGCAAAGGAACTGGAATTATCCCATGTATACTACCAGACCATAGTGCAATGAAACTGGAAATTAATGGCAAAAGAAAATATAAAAAGTCCATAAACAGTTGAAAATTAAATAACATCCTCCTGGACAACCAATGGGTCACAAATGATATCAAAGTAGAAATTAAACACTATTTACAATCAAACGAAAATACAGATACAACTTATAGGAACCTGTGGAACACAATGAAAGCAGTCCTCAGACGGAAATTTATAGCAGTGAATTCCCATCTCAGGAAAACAGAATAAACATAAAGAAACAATCTTATGCTGCACCTCAAGCTCCTAGAAAAAGAAGAGCAAGTCAAACTCAAAGCCCAAAGCCCAAAGAAGAGTGGAAATTGTAATGCTCAGGGAAGAAATTAATGCAATGGAGACTAAAAAAAAAAAAAAAAAATACAAAGGTTTAATGAATAGAAGAGTTTATTCTTTGAAAGAATAAATAAAATAGATACACCCCTAGTCAATCCTATCATAAAAGGAAAGAAAAAACTGAAATACACACAATAAGAAATGAAATGGATAAAATCACTACAGATCCTGTAGAAATTCAGATCATCAATAACTACTTTGAAAGTCTGTACTCTCATAGGATGGAAAACATAGAAAATGGACAGATTTCTAGATACATATGAATTACTAAAAGTGAATAAAGAAGATACAAAAATCCTGAACAACTCAATATCAGCCAGTGAAATTGAGAATGTTAAAAAAACAAAATTTGTCAATGAGGAAATATCTGGGTCCTGATGGATTCACAGCTGAATTCTACAAGAAATTTAGAGATTTAACACCAATTCTTCTCAAATTCTTTAATGAAATTTGAAAGGAAGGAATCATCCAACTCATTCCTGGAGGCAAGTATTATCCTGATACCAAAACCAGAGAAAGACCCAACCAAAAAAGAGAACTACAGACCAATCTCCCTAATGAATATGGATGCAAAAATTCTCATTAAAATGCTAGCAAACAGAATACATCAAATCATCAAAAGATTATATACCATGACAAAAGGGATTCATTCTAGGAAGGCAGGGATCATTTCATATACACAAATAAAGTAATCTAATACACCATGTCAATAGAGTCAAAGGCAAAAATCAAATGATCACCTCTATTGATGCAGAAAATGCCTTTGATAAAGTCCAACAAACATTCATGATAAAAACCCTATAGAAAATAGGAGTAGCTGACCTTTACCTCAAGCCGATCAAAGCCATCTATGATAAACCAATAGCTAACATCATACTAAATGGTCAAAAATTGAAAGCTTTCACTTTAAAATAAGGAACAAGACAAGGATGTCCACTGTCACCACTCCTATTCGATATAGTTCTGGAAATATTAGCCAGAGCAATTAGACAAGAGAGAGAAATAAAAGGAATAAGGATAGAAAATGAAGAAGTGAAATTATCAGTATTCACAGATGACATGATACTCTACCTAGTAGACCCCCAAAACCCCACCAAAAGGCTTATGGATTTAATCAACAAATTCATTAACGTAGTTGGATACCAAGTTAACACTCAAAAATCAATAGCATTCCTGTACGTAAGCAACAAACAGACTAAGAGAGAAATTAGGGAAACCACATCTTTAACATCTAAAAAGATGAAATACTAGCAATCTAAAAAGATGAAACACTTAGGAATCAATCTAACAAAAGAAATAAAAGATCTATACAGTGAAAGTTACGGTGCTCTGAAAAGAGAGATCAGAGAGGATATCAGAAAATAGAAAGATATTCCTTGCTCATGGAGAAGAGCTAACATTGTGAAAATGGCCATACTCCCAAAATTACTGTACAGACTGAATGTAATCCCAATTAAAATACCATGAGTATACCTCACAGATCTAGAGGAAATAATCCTAAAGTTCATCTGGAACCAACAAAGGCCTAGAATAGCAAAAGCAATCCTGGACATCAAAGGAAAGGCAAGAGGCATCACAACTCCTGACTTGAAATTATATTACAAAGCTACTGTGATAAAATCAGCATGGTACTGGCACAAAAACAGACCTGAAGATCAGTGGAACAGATTAGAAGATACAGACACAATTACCAACACATTCAGTCACCTTATCTTTGACAAAGGGGCCAAACATGATCAATGGAAGAAAGATAGCCTCTTTAATAAGTGGTGCTGAAAACACTGGCTCTCCACATGTTGAAGACTAAAACTAAACCCATGTCTATCACATGCACCATACTAAAGTCAAAATGGATTAAAGATCTAAATATTAAAACAGAAGCACTGAATGTATTAGAAGAGAAAGTAGGTAGAAATCTTGAGGACATAGGAGTAGGCAGTGAGTTCATGAATGAAAACCAAACTGCATGGGAAATACTTCAAAGAGTCAACAACTGGGCTCTCATCTTATTAAAATGTTTTTGCACTTCAAAAGAAATCATCAACAGAGTGAAAAGAACACCCTCAAATTGCGAAAACTTTTAGCCAACTGTCCCTCAGACAAAGTACTTCTTCTTTTTTTTTTTTTTTTTTTTTTTTTGGCGGTACTGGGGATTGAACTCAGGACCCTGTGCTTGCTAGGCAGGCGCTTATTCCACTGAGCTATATCCCCAGCTCCAGACAGACAAAGTACTTCTAACCAGAACATATAAACAATTAAAAAATCAGGCCCCCAAAATTCAAAAACCCCAAACAAAAAAATGGGAATTTGAGATGAATATACATTTCTCAGATGAAGAAATACAAATGGCAAATAAATACATGAAAAAATGTTCAACATCATTGGTCATTTGAGAAATGCAATTTAAAACAACACTGAGATTTCATCTCAGCCCCAAAAGAATGGCTATCATCAAGAAATCAATCAGTAACAAAGGCTGGAGAGGCTCTGGGGAAGAAGGAGTTCTTCTCCAGTGTTGGTGGGAATATAGACTGGTAAAACCACTGTGGAAATTAGTGTGGATTTTCCTCAAAAAACTAGGATTAGAGGTCCCATTTGACCAAGCTACTCCTCTTCTGGGTATTTTTCCAGAAGAAATTTAAACATCATACCACAGCAACATATGTGCAACCATGTTTATGGTAGCACAACTGGTCATAGCTACATCTTGGTGAAAACCCAAATGCCCATCAACTGAAAAGCAGATAAAAAGATGTGTTATTTTTATCCAATGGCATACTCCTCAGCTATAAGAAATATAAAGTCAAGGCTTTTATAGGTAAATGGATGCAACTGGAGAGCATAGTCTTAAGTGAAACAATGCAGACTCTTATTTATAAACATTGTGTTGTCTGCCTAGTGTAAGAAATTGGAAGAGTAAATAAGACCCAAAAAGTACAATAGATACAGTGAAAGGGAAAAAAAAACTGCTCAAATGGAAAGAACAACTGGAATGGGGGAAAAGAGAAGAGAAGGAAGGGGAGAAAAAGATGTGTGTGTATATACAAGATAGCTGAGATAATTGCACTAATTTCTATTAGTTCATGGAAAGGCATAGTTAGTGATGTCATTGTTTCATCAGTTTTGCAGGCCTGTTTCTGATCATGTGAGGAACTACTTCGAAGACAGACACATGCAATATAATCACCATTGTTAATTTCCTATCATCTTGCTTTGAAATTCTCTGTCATTTTTATTTTATTTTTTTTCTCCCTTTAAAATACGAAAAAGAAAAGAAAAGCCCTTTAGAATAGGTTGGTGTCACGGAAACTTTAGAGTCGGGCCTAGTGAGATGTAGCCAAGCAACTGGAAGGACACCCTCACAGAGGATTGTGGAAGCACACTTCCTTTTCCTTTCTTTCATTCTCTGGGCATGATGTTGAGTTTTTTACTCTGTCATATCTCCCCCTGGGATGTACTGCCTCACCTAAAACGTCAGGGCTAACTGATCATGGACTAAAATCGCTAAAACTGTCAGCTAAAATCAACCATTTCTTTTCATAAATTTATTATCTCAGGTATTTGTCACAGCCAGGGAAAGCTGACGCATGCAGCGTGGCAGAGCTCTGTGAGATTTGTTTTATTAAAGTCGCTCAGATACACGGGAACTTGATGCACGACAAAGCCACACTGGCCTGCAGTGAAGAATGGCAGTTCAGATCTCTCCAGAAAAAAAAAAACCTGAAAAAATTAGTTATCTTATGGAAAAGACAGAACTGAACCCTCACAATGCATCACACATAAAATATCATCTCAGGATGAGTATGTAATTAAATATGAAGAAGAACAAAATTTAAAACTTTTGGAAAAAAATTGGAGACTATTTTCATGAAGTTGATAAGAAAGAAGTAATGACTGACCAGATTCAGAACAAGCTACCCCTAGATGCGTCCCTCTAGCATTTGAGAAAATGCCAGAAAGAGGATTTGATTCATCCAGTTCTCACTCCTCTCTCAAAACATAGATCTTTTGCAGAAGGGAAGAGGATCCAAAGATGAAGGTGGAAGGCAAGTAATGAAAAAACAAGTAAGTTCCATAAAAGAAATGTTACCATTATTTACTGCAAACATGTACCAATGAAAATAAAATATTAACTAAAATAAAACCTTGCTGACCTTCCCTGAAGTCATAAAGGATTCCTTCTAGAAGGGCACTCTGCACCAGAGAGGCCCAGAGAAGAATCTGAGCAAATAGGCCTTGTGAATTTCCCCCGTTTATTATCATTAGAGCATACCTTCCTTGTCCAATCATACTTCTGCATGGCTGCCTCTTCTTTACAAGTGTCAGCATAAAAAGTCACAGATTTCTGTGTTTCTTTGGGTCTCCATGTCTCAAGGCTTTTGTGTCAGGGAAAACATATTAAGTAAATATGTACCATTTTCTCTCGCTGATCTGTCTTTTATTTACATAGCTCAGCAATGAACTATATGATGCAAGAGAAATCTTTTCTCCCCTACATATTATACTATTTGTGAAAGATATAAAACAATGTCACATGTTCTTTATGAATATAGACATATGAATGAGGGTAATGAAATCCAGGAGAATGTACAAATGCCTACTATTTAGGCCAAACAAATAGGAGACAATAAGGCAAGAATGAAGAAAGAAACTTTAATTTGTCAAATTTTCATATGTTTTAGGTTAGGAGGTGGATAATGGATTTTTATTATTATTTGCGTTTTGCAGACCTCACATATTCAAATAAAATATTCAAAAGACAAATATGTGTAATAATAACCAGCACATGAAAATTATAGGAGTAATTAAAATATCTCATTTCAAGTTCATTTTATACAAAATTGTGCAGGTGGAAAGATCAGCCTCTAATGACAGATAAATTCTGCGATTTCTGAGGTCATCCTAAAAGGGTATGTTTAAAATTTCCTGAAAGTACTTGCATTGCATACTTAAAAGTTTTGTTGCCATAATTTATTTCAAATCATCAGAAGGCTCTTGCGTAGAGCAAATTTACAACTCAGATATTACTCAGTAATTGTTTTGTGATAAGAACTTTTGATTTACTCTATGTGTAGCACCATGGTTGTATCTCTAATACACTTGCTTTAGTATTAAAAACCCGTGGTGTTTAATTTGTCTGCCCCAGGAGCCCATAACCATGTGAACAGCGTGGTATTGACAATAGTAGCCTCCGAAGTGTACTGTAAGCTGACCCTCTGCCCACTTCACAGAGCTATGAAGTCGAACCCCATTCCATTCACCTTGAGAGCTACTAAAGAAAACATAATTAACTTTAAAAATCCACTTTCTCATAAAAATATCTCTGTATTCATTATAGAATATGGGAAATGAATTTAAAATAGAAGGAAAAAGAAATGGGCAAAAGGACTGACCAGACTCCTACTTGGATCCAGCCAAGGCTGACATTTTAGTGTTCTTCACTTAATGAATGCTATTTGTGTTTTCATAGGACTACACTCTTAGGAACTTCAAAACCAATCTATCAGTTTAATACTTTTGTGTGCAGTATAATAAGTATTGAATTTCAGGCCTTTCCCAGCTTTCCCTTCCTTTCTTTTCTCTTTTCTTTCTCTTTCTTTACACTTTTGAGTCAGACCCTCATCCATTAACCAATTAATTCATTTCTTATTGTCATAATGTTCTGGAACTCCCTACTTATCCTGATGACAATTAAACAGAATTTAAAATATAATTGACCATTAATGATTCCCTCCCTGGAAATGGAGTATACCTGCCAACATCAGAATAGTTAGGAAACATGTCATTCCTACAGTTTTGTGGGCTCCCCAAAAACAAAGATGATAAAAACCAGAGGAAAATTAGATATATGGTTACTGTGCTTAAGTAGACTTTGAAACATGCAGAGAGAGAGGGAGGGAGAGAGAGAGAGGGAGAGAGAGAAAGCAGTTACGGAGAGCTCCATGTCTGGGGAGAACATGCGCGGTCTTTGATGCTCCTGCTAACCAGACAAAGTTTTAAACAAGAAGGCCTGCTTTTTAACCATTTTTCCACTTTTCCTTTATTTAAGGAATAAAGCCAGGTGGGAAAGAATACACATTACCTGATTATTTTTCATTGTCCATCAACCTTTGTTGCACTAATTAGATAGACGGTAGGACACACAGCAAAAATTTTCTTGCCCCAGAATTATCAGGAAAGCGCAAACTTAAAAAAAAAAAAAAAACAAGAGAAAACAAATATTCAAAAGCCAATGCTCCACAAACATTGTACAGCTAAAAACGGAGACCAGGCATATTTTTGCATCCATGAAGAGTGAGAGAAATCTTCTCTCCACTGCCCGCTCCAAGATTAGTACTTTACTAGAGGAAGAGGAGGGGTCTACAGGAGTCACCAGGCTCACAGACACAGCCTCGCACAGCTCTTGCTGAACAGCAGTTTGCTCTATGGGACAGAGGGGAATACTTTTGCTTGCATTTCAATGCGAGAGAGTACGGAAAATCTCAGGAAGCAACTTGCAGAGCAAAGAGCTTCAGTGCAGTGAAATAGGGGAAGTAAACTTTTCACGTGCTTTGTGGACACCTGCTTTGACATTCAAGCCTTACATCTATGTAAGCAGGTGAGAACGTATCGTAGGTCAGAGGAAATGCTAGCAGAAAAGCTGCTGATATTCTGTAATGAGATGGTAGGGAATGCCTGAGCTCCTGCTCAAAAGCCATATGGACTTTGTGAGCAGGTACCATCTTTCTGGTGTTTTAATCCCAATGAGGCTGGCTGTGGGAGGCCCAGAGCAAAGGCATGTGAGCTGAGGGCAGGAGGTAGTCATGACTTGGAAGGAGCGAGTCCTCATCTGCGCTTTGGGCAAGACATAGGGTAGGGAGAAGTCACAGGCTCCCCACTGAATTCCCAGTGCTCCTCTGAGAACTGCCTTTTGGCTATTTGCTGGAAAGATGGTGTGGAAAACTATACATGCCATCCTGAAATATACCTTCTTGGCACCAGAATTGCTTTGAACTAAAGGTGATTAAGAAGCAAATGCAGGAACTCTTTAAACTACAACTGTGGAAGAGCAGGGCACACATTTAGAAAGACAAAAAGCACCCCGCTTCCCTTCTATACCAAGAGGATAAAGGTTAGCCACGGAGACGTTACCTTCCCATTGGCTGCTGTCTGAACTGACAAGCTTTAGTTATTCAGTGCGCTCTGCTATTTATTTGTCATTAACCACTGAAGGTCATAAAAGGTCAGACTCTTTTCCCATTTTCTAGTTACTTTCCTAAAAATTCACTTTCTTTTGGCAGCGCTGGGGATGAAGTCCTGTACTTCGCATATTGCTGAGACACTCAGACGTTTCCAGAACCCAAAATTTATTGGTCCTTATTGAAGATGTTATATAAGCTGGGACTCTTTAAGAACCACCTACTCTCTGGGTCTTTCTCCTGTATATGTCGAATGTACAGGTTAACAGACTACTGTTTTGTTTGTTTTTAAGTTTTGTTGCTGGGATGGTCATGGTGATGGTGGTTATCTGTTTCTTTTTTGCAGGGTCTAATCCAAATAAAAGTTTATGAAGCTGCTTATTATTAGACAAATTATTTTCTCACTGAGATACCTCATGAGCACAAATCTCTGAAACAGTGACAGCCACTGGAGGCAAGAGGACAGCTGTGGCCATTTAAAAGAAAACTTTTCTTTTCTTCCCACTTTATCCACACTGCAGAGGTAAGGCTTGACAAGTCAGGGAAAAGGGTCCAGGCTTTGCTACAGATGGAGAAATAGATGATCCTGAAACTAAGATGACACATTTAAATTACAGAATACACTAAGTTTCAATGACCGTAGTAGACTCAGCCCAAGAGCCCGTGGAGTAACAAGGACGGAAGTTACACCGAGGCTCTGGTGAAGGTGACGTTCGTAGAAAACCAGCTTTTCCAGGTTTACACTTCACCGATTGTGACTCCTGGAGAATTTTGTCACAGATAGGAAATAGTGATAAAAGCAGAAAAATTGCCTCTTAACGTTTTTTATTACATCAATCACAGAGAAAGATTAAAAACAACGTACTACTTTTTGCTGTAGCTTAACTAATCTAAACGTAGTCTACTTCCGACAAATTCCATTTGAAGTTGCAGAGCAGCTATCTGAAAAGTTGGTGGACAGGCAAGAAGCCAAAGTACTGAAAAAGGTAAGGAAAGAACAGGTGGGATTTTGAAAAAAAGCAGCAGATTTGTATTCCCATAATCCTTTGCCCAGCCTCCTTCTATTCATCCTCATTTCGTTAGCAATTTAGTGTTTAGCAAGTTGGATACAGTAGCTAATTGTTAATTGGCTATTTGGCACGTTATGCCAGGATGAACCTGATTAATTAAAAGAGGAAGCTTCATCCTTTGAGCAACATGACGAAAGCACTGATGTTGATGCCTCAGGTTCGGTATATAATGAGACTTGTAGCTTCGGGCAAAGGGAGGCTGCTTGCCCTGGGTGTCTGGCAGAGCCCAGAATTAAGTGTTAGCTGTGTAGTGGACCCCTGCTTATCAGTAACCTTGCTATCACTCCACCGACCCTGATGTGCATAAGCAATATTTTCATCCTCTTCCCAAGAGGTTTATCTGGCTGTTGAAGTAGAAAATGAATATTTTACAGTTCACTTGTCTGATCAATTACGTACAAGCTGCTGCAGTATTTTATAGCCAGTGGGAGAGCTGTGTAGGTGTTGATAGAGAAATCTGGAGGGAATCTCTTAGCCAACTACACAAAAGGGAATACAGTTGTGAACGAGCCATCAGTAACCATTCTTTGTTCGTATGGGTCTAGCCAGAAATGACAGTGTAACCAATTAAAGTACTTAAATGGTAATCAGTAGAATGTGAATTCTAGAGGTGAGGAAACTGGGCTGCCTGATTAAAGGATAATGAAGTGCAGAATGGTTAAAAGCCACCCTTTCTCAGAATGACAACCCCCTTAGTCTTGTCATTATTGTCTTTAGTAATTGGATTCAAATCTTCAGTGACAATTGAGAAGTAAAAAATACATTCATACATACATATATACATACATACATAAGCAAAATGTACTTACCCAAAAATGTTTTATTTCCACTCTTGTAAGAGAATATGGTTTTAATGTCAATGTTGACAGAAACTTGTCTTTAATGAATGTCATGACTTACATGTTTGTAACTTAATTTTATTTTGGATAATCTTGATTGAAGAACTTAGAATGGCCTCCTCAGAAAAGCAGTATGAAAGGAAGGACTTCTTTGGTTTCCTGAAAGAAATACAGGGGCACCTTGGTTTATGAACACTTTCGTTTACAAACAATTGGGTTCACAAACAGAAGTGTTTGTCAAAACTGTGTTTTTGCTTGCAAACTCTGCATCAGGTGACAAACACATCTATGACTGTCTTGGTTACTTTTCTCTAGTTGCTGAGACAAAATACCCAACACCCAAAATGAAGGAAGGAGAGGTTTATTTAGCTCACAGTGTGTGGAGGTTTCAGTCCATACTTGGCTGCTTCAGAGGCAGAGTGGCCCATGGCAGAGGGCAAACGTTCATGGCAGCAGAGCACAGCAAAAGCAACCAGAGCAAAAGGGAAGAATGGCTGTAAGCAGCCTCCTCTCTTCCCTTACACTGTAAACAGCCCACCCCCACCCAGGGGGCGTGTAGCTCTCACACAATCTCTATGCCTTCCTTTTCCACAGGCTCAGGATGTAAACAAAGTAAGCACCCTGGCTTCCTGCTGAATCACTGAGTTAAACCTCCAGATTCCCCAAGTTGACACAATGTATCAACCATAACAATGACCATCTTTCCCATGCAAACACAAATGTGGTTATCATTGCAAAATCATACAACAAATTAAGTTCATGAACTAAGGCACTGTTGTACACTAAAACTATTAGATACCTTAAAATTAGTTTAATCTTTAATGTTGAAATTTTTTCATACTTTAAAATTTACAAATTTGAATACATATAGCATAATTGTCTCAAGTTTTATATAAATGTATAACTGAAACATGATGAGAAATATTTAATACAATGGCTAGGATCTTCTACCTGCTTAACGAAGTCTACAGCTGTTTTCAAAACATACAACTGGCTTTGATAGAGGCCGAAAAATTATATACTGTCCTGTAACTGCTCTAAAAAAAACATTAAGAGACTTCATTTTGTTTAGCAGAGAGAAATTAGAATAATTCTCATTTTAATTATAGTGATCATAAACGTGTTTAGTTGTTAATTGAAAAATAATATTATAGGAGAAAAATAAATATTTCCTTAAATATATATTAGTTAAAAATTATAAAATTTGTACTTGTAAAAAGCTATATTTTCATAATGAAAATTTACTTCACAAATACAATAATATATTCTTTCAGTAAATAACTCCAAATTGAGAAAAAGAAGGTAAGTTTTCTGCCTAAACTACTAATGTATACTGAGAAGAAATGTGTATGTCTGTATATACACACAAAATTTGGCATTTTATTTCCTTATTTCTTCATCCTATCAAATTCCCTTTCTGATTTTTCCTCAGTATCATAGCTATTGAATGATAAAATGAATTTTATAAAGCACAAATTTTAATCTTGGATCTAATGTTTAAATTTGAAAGTATACATTTTCAGTTGTAGTAACACTTTACATTATGTAGAATTTAAATGTACTTTGGTTAAGAAAATTCCTAGTGCAGAAATTCTAGTGACTGAAATTAACATTTACCACAGATTGTTACATTTTTGAAAATAACTCAAATCGGTAAAGGAAGTGTGAAAATTCATGTCAAAACTATGTAAAGCCCTTCATATAGTACTTAACTAAAAAAAAAATTTATGTAACTTCAATTATGGAGATTTTTATTTCATTATATAATTGGATAAATGCTGTTTTCTTTTGCTCCAATTTTTAATCTACTTACTCATTTATTGCTTTTGGCAAAGAGCAAAAAGAGGGTCCATCAATCTTTGCTTTACTGATTTTATAACAAGACCATTTTTGTCTCATTACTTTTTTGCTGCCCTCTGAATCATATTTTTCTGAATATTTTAGGGCCTTCCATTTCCTTCTTGCTTATTTTTCTTTCTCTGTTTTTTTCTCAATAATAGAATGGTGGTGAGTTAATTTTAGAATATGTAATGCTTCTCCCAGTATGCAAGAGCAGCATTCCAAGTAAGATGTGCAGCTTTCAACTCCAGGCTCCCTAAGGGCTGCCATTTAAGATACTTAATCTACAATAAAATGTGTCATGAAATTAATATAGGCAGGTTTGTTACTTTGAGATTTCAAGTCATATTTTACTAGATATATTTTCTGTCATAGGCACTTTCTGGTTGCTTGCACAATGTACCCAACACACACAACTTAAAGGAGGAGAGGTTTACTTCAGCCCTCTCAATACTGGAGTGAAGAGGATTCAGTCCATGATTGGCAGGGTTTAAGGTGGAAACAGAATTACCAAGGAAAAGGGACTCTGTCCACCAATCCACGGCAGTCTGGAAACAGAGAGAGAAGAGGAGGAAGATTTACCATTCCAGGTTATGCACCCAGTGACCTTCCCTTTCCTACCAGAAAGTAATCTGACACATTCATCTCTGAATTCATCAGCGGATTAATCTTTTGTGTGTAGCAATCCCATGACCCAATTACTTACCCCAAAGCCTCATCTTTGAGGTGCCTGAGCCTTCTGAGGGACATTCCAGTCTAAACCCTAACTCCTTCCTCAACTAAAATCTACCTCTACCAGTTATAAATATTTAGGGAGGAGAACACTCATAACAGTGCTCCAAACTCTAGCTCCAGAGACCCAATAAATGGTTGGTGAAAACCATAGCTCTGTATTTTGTTACCTGTGAGCTCTAGGAACATGATTTGTTTGAAAAAGGTGAGTATGATATTGATTAGTAACTACCTCATAACTTACTGTACAGATACATAAGTCAACGCATGGAAAATATTTAAAAATTGCCTGGGAAGATAGTGAGTATAAAGAGTAGCAGTCTGTGTTTAATCATCAGAAAAGATAAGAATGGAAAAACTAGGAGGACAGTTTTAGTTCTACTTCTGATATTACATAGTCATAAATTTTTTGAAATACAAAACTAATAAATTCCTAGTCCGTGGGCAGCACATTTCTGCAGATATCATAAAACCTTTTATTAAAAACAATAGTGTGTAGCACATTCACATTGCAAATTTATCTAAGTGTTCCACTTTGTTTTACTTCGGTGAAATAATGTAATTCCTAAAATAACTAATATTTTCCTCTTTGCCTTTATTGCAAGAATGCATGAGTTTACACTTTGTTCTGAAAAATGACATTATCTCTTAACCTACATTTTTGGGCAAAACCATCTGATTTTTACTGTCTTATTTTTTCTACTTGAATTGAAAACATACAATAGTTTTATCATACTAACTTTTTTTCTTCATACTAACTTTTTGAGAAAGGGGAATATATGAATAAAAATAAATAAACCAGTAGACAAAACTGAATGTTAATTTTTCTCTTCTTTCAAATGGTGGTGAAGGACAGGGGAAGTAGCTCACTGATAAAACACTTGCCTATCATGCATACGGCCCTATGTTCAACCCTGAGTATAGAAAAGACTGATGAAAGGCTCATAAATTATCTCTGACACAGCTTCAAAGAAAGAACGCTATAAAAATTCAGAACAGTAGTACATATGGAGATGTCAAAATGAATTTTCAAATTTTCAGATAGCTTTTTCTTACTGCCAATGAAATAATGGAAATACCTTTCTTGAAGAGGAAATTGAGAGAAGAATGAGCAATATCATTCTTTTCTATTATGGGCCTATAAAAAATACAATTCTAGTGTAAAATTTTTTATCAAACTAATTGTACAAATTTTTCTTTGACAGTACAAGCAGACCAGCTATTAACAGTACCACCGATCAAAATGAGGACACCTTTTTAACAACAACAAAAAAAATCTGTTCATTCTTTATCAGAGAAAACAAAGATGCTTTTATTTCACTTTCTGTTAGCCATTGTGAATAAGGGGGGGGGATGTTTTTAAAATTCTACAGAGCACAGAAAACCTTAAAGAAGTCAAAGAACTTTACTGGAATATTTCAAGGACTATTTTTCACATTTTTCATTGGAAGAGAGTTTCCAATTTAAGTGCTCTAATGCACTGGGGGAAAGGAAGCCTACAACCCTAGGTAGGATTTTAAGACTGGCTTTATTTTGAAGAGTTTTTTTTTTTTCTGATTATGGTATACTGTATTACAAAGCAAAACAACACTTCTATGAAACAAAGTCCTCTAAGATACTTCTTCTAGCAGCCCAGGCAACTTTTGGAAGACATGAAACACTTCTACAACTTTTTTGGGGGGTCTTTTTGAGACAGTGTCTTGCTATGCAGTTCATGCTGGACTTGAGCTCACTTTGTAGCCCAGGCTGGCCTCGAGCTTGCTTTGTAGCCCAGGCTGGCCTCAAACTCACAGTGATCCTCCTGCCTCCGCCTCCCAAGTGCTAGTATTACAAGGGTGCACCACCATGCCTGGCTGAAATTTCTACAAATTATATATAGATATCATGATATACTATATATCTATAACTATTTATTTATGTGTATGGATTGATTTCTCTGTGAGAGACAATACCACTGGTATGTCACATCTCCATATTTGACTATTTTTCAGGTGAAGAAGACTTTGTTGACTGAAATTATAATGATCTAAAATAGTCATTATTAGAACCACTGGCTCTTTTTCTAATGAATTTGGAAGTATGGAACATAAGAATAGCAGACTGGCCCTGCATGTTTTCCCTTCATCTCATGTACCTATGAATGACTGAAGTGTATTTTTCTCTATTATTTTATTTTTCTTGAAAATATTCAAAATAAAATTAAGTAGAGGAGCTAGGCATGTTAAGCCCAACACTGAAAAAGTTGAGGCAGAGGGATCCCAAGTTGAAGTTCAGACTGAACCTGGGTAACCTAGTAAAAAGTGAGATTCTCCCTCAAAAAAATAGAAAAAAAAAAGAAAAAGAGAGAGAGAGAGAGAGAGAGAAGGAAGGAAGGAAGGAAGGAGAAAGAAAGAAAGAAAGAGAGAGAGAGAGAGAGAGAGAAAGAAAGAAAGAAAGAAAGAAAGAAAGAAAGAAAGAAAGAAAGAAAGAAAGAAAGAAAGAAGAAAGAAAAATTAGACAAAATGGTAGAAACTGTAGCTGACCACAAAGGACTTGGTTTCCACCCATAATATACACCTCAAAAAAAATCTGAACAAAGTGAACTTAAGCTAAATACGGAAGAATCTCACTGGAAAAATATATTGCTCTTTTTAAAAAAGTAGATACAATTTGACTCTCCAAAACAAAGGTTAACATAACATTTTTAGGGTGAAAATGCTGTTTTACTGAATGCAATATTAAAAATAAATATAGAATTTGGGGCATACAAGTGGTAGAGGACAATGGCAAGGCCCTATGTTCGATCCTAGTACTATAAAAATAAAATAAAATGACACAAAATAAAGAAAAAATTTGGACAAGAACTGTGTTGTCTTTGTTTTATGGACAAATTATGGTTAAAAAAAAGTTTGCAAAACTTTCAGAACCCAAGAAATTGAATCCTAGATGCAGGGAATAGTTATCCTGATCAGTAAGAATTCACCTTCTACTGATATTTTATTGTTTGTGTGGCTAGTGGCCTTTGGGAAACACATAAAAATCATTTTGATAAAATGTAAGGTTTAAAAACATGTGAGAATAGTGATTTTAATTTCCCTATTTTTTCCCTACTTTCTTACACATTCTCTACTTATTTGATCCCTTCATTTTGTCTTGTCAATTATGAGATCCTTGTGGCTGCCATATAGTTGTGAGTAATAATACTGAGAGCTCACTGTGCTCTCTATGTAGTTTGCCCTAGGGAATCAGAACTTCAAAACCATAGTAAAGTAGCACAACAAGGTTACTGACATTGGCAAGCTTAATACAGAACGTTTCTGTCATAACAAAAATTTCTCACACTGCTTTCTATAGGCACATCCATTTTCTCACAGCCCACATGCTTCCCATAACCAGAGTCAGGTTTCTATTTTTATAATGTTTCATTTTCAATGATACTAAATAAACAGACTCATCATATGCATTATCTTGGGCATTATCTTTTTTTATTCAGCTGTCCTATGAAGATTAATCTGTTACTTGTAGCAATATTTTCCTCCTTATTGTTGAGACATATTCCATAAAACAAATTTGCCACAGTCACTAAAGGACATCTTGTTTGTTTCCAGTTTGGGACTACTATGAAGATGCTATGAACATTTTTCTTCAGGTTACTGTAACTTATATTTTCGTTTTTCTGAAATAAATGCCCAGGAGATGCTGGGTCATATGGTATTGTATGTTTACATTCAAAGAAATTACTTCATGTTTAGTTACCACCAGTGTATACAGGAGCCAGCATTCATGGTAGTCATTATTTTTTATTCAGTGTTATTGTTATAGGTGCATAGTGATGTAAGAGTGTAGTTTTAATTTCTATTTGCTCAGTAGCTAATGTTGTTGAACAGCTCCTCATATGCTTACTTATCAATCGTATATTCTCACTGGTGAAATTTTTCTCCCTGCCTCTTGTCAATTTTCTAGTTGGATCACTCAGTATGTAACGATGAGTCCAGACAGTTCTCTATTGTGGACCCAAGTCTAGAATTAGCATAAGTGGTTACAGTATTTCCTTCTGCATTCTTCATCCTCGTGATAAGGTCTTTTGCAGAGCAGTTTTGTTTTGTTTGGCTGAGGTACAGTTTAGTGTTTCTGATGCATGGTGCTTTCTTGTCCATGCTATGCACTCTTCTTCAAACCCTAGATTCTCTGCTATGTTTTTTCTAAACTGTTACAGGTTTGTGTTTCATTTTTAAGTTTATGTACCATTTGAATTTTCTTTCCAGCTATGAGGTTTATTCCTCTTACAGATGCCCAGTTGTGGCACCACCATTTACTCAAGGCTGTCATCCTCTCAGTGATTGCTTTGGAGCCTTTGCCAAATTCAGTCAGCTATACGTTTGGGTCCAGTCCTCTACCCTCTGTTGTGTTCTATTGATGTACACCTATCTGCCTAACAATAAACACAGTCTTGATGATCATAACTTTTTAAGTCATGAAACATCACAAACCAATTACTCCCACTTTGTTCGTATATATGTTTATTTTAGCTATTCTAATTCATTTGACACTGAGTACCTTTGAATAATTTCCACAGCTGCAAAAATTAAGGCTTGAATTTTGATAGAAATTACATTACACATGCATACCAATTTAAGGCCATGGGCACCTTTACTGTATTCAGTGCTCCAGTTCATGAAAATGGTCATATCTCAGTTTATTTAGTTCTTTAACATTCTTCAGAATTTTGTAATTTTAAGTACGTAATTCCCATACATGCTTTTATACATATACCTCAAAATATTTTTTTATTTACTTCCTTTTCTTTCTATTTTCCTTGTTTTGTAGTAATGTTGAGTGTTCCTTTATTGTTAATACTCTTTTCCATGTATTCGTGACAATATTTAGAAATAAAATTGAAATTTTTGTGTTTATCTTCTGCCCTGTTACCTTCTTATTCATTCTAGGTGCTTATTGGTAGATCCCTTGAGATTATCTACATAATTAATCATGTCATTTTCAAGTACAGATAGTTGATTTGGGGCTTTTTGTCTTATTGTTCTGTCTAGTTCAACAGGAATAACATTTTGATCAGATTCTTGCTCTTATGCAAAAGCCTTTAGTCTTTAACCACTGAGTGCAATATCAATTGTTAATTTTTATGTCAATGCATTTGTCCAGTGAAAAAAGTCCCTTATTTTTTCTGAAAGTTTAAAGTTTTATTGTGAATGATGTTGAATTTGTCAAACATTCTACTGCACCGATATGATTATATGATATTTCTTCTCTAGTCTGTTAAAATGATAGGCTCTATTGATTGATATGCAATTACAGCATCAACCTCGCATTCATGAAATAAACCTTAGTTAATAATGACATGTAATTCTCATATATATAGAATTCTACTCATCTTGTTAGGACTTTTTATAGTGATAGTTAAGATACTGCACTAGGTTTTTCTGTTTTATAATGTCTGGTTTCGATGTCAGGGTCATACAAGCTTCAAGATGAATTAGGCAATATACCTTCCTCTTCTATTTTCTGGAAGAGACTTACAGAATTAGTGTTAGTTACTCTTTTAAAACTATACTGAACTCTCCAATTGAACTATCTGGGTCGCATAATATTTCCAGGGAAAAATCTAAATTACAAATGCAAATTCCTTAAGAGTTACAGGGTTTTTCAAATGATATGTTTGATACTGGATAACTTGTAGTAGTTTATATTTTTGAGAAATTGGCCTGTTTCTCCTAGGTTGTAACATTTGCTCATAACTTATGTGTAATATTATTTTATAATTATTATCTATTTTATTTTAATATTGTTACTTTATACTTTTGCTTTTACTTTTCAAACTTGCTATAGATCTTTCCATTTATTGGTCATATCCAACAATATGACCAATAATTTCCATAGTTGGTCATAAGAAGTAGGATTTTGTTTCATTAACTTTCTTTTACTCTTGTAACTTTATTCATTTCTGTCCTGTCTTGTTTCCTACTTTCTACTTACTTTTTATTTTCCTATCTTACATTTTCTTGTGGTAGTTTAATTCAAGAATTTTTTTTAAATCTATGAATTTACTCCTGTAAATTTCAATGCCCCTGTGGCTATATTCCACAAATTTAGATAACTACTATATTTTTATTTACCTTCTAATCACTGAAATATATGTTTATTTGTTTAAGAGTACTTCTTTCATACCTAGGTTATTTTAAAGTATGTGATTTGATTTTCAAGGGTTTCGCCATGGCAGAAGATGGGGTTAGCATGTCCTCAATGTGTATCTGCCAGCACCTTCTCGCCCCCCATTTTTTTAATTAAAAGGAAAGAATTTCATATTAAGTCAAGTAAAAGTTGTAACCTCTTTCATATTCTAAGACTTATTATGGTTCACAGGGCATTTTATGGTTGACCTCCCTTATGCTATTACAAAAATAGGATATTCTGTCCTCTGTAATAATTCTCTATAAATTTTATTAATCCATTGTCTATAAACTTATTAAAAATTTTCCCAGTTTTTTTCCCAAATGGAGACTTCAGTGTCCTTTCTATACAATTAAGCAGTTACTAACAACAACTACTGTGCCTCTACTAGTAAATGTTCAATTTATTTCCTGCTAGCCATTGTTTTTTGATGGAAACAAAAGATGAATAAGTGTTTTTATGAACATATACACCAGTCAATCTGATTAAAGTGCCAAGAAAAAATTATAATCCTGAAAAACATGAAACAGACCTGGACTATGTCTAAGCAGACTAGAAGATCAATCTGCTGCATGTAACAAGAAATCAGGAAGTACGGCACCTCAGACTGTCACAAAGGAACATGAATCCCTTCATTCTCCTATTTCCAGCACCCTTACCACCTGGAAGAAGTAAAAATACAGCATCTCCCAGCAGTGCTACTAAGGGATTGGCACTAATCTTTCATTACCTATCTCACTTAATTGTGAGTCTGTGCAATGTTTGGTTTTTCATTTGTTTGTTCTCTTACAAAAAAATGTGGCTACTATGGGATAGTCGTATTCTTCTAAGAACAAAGCAGAGATTCAGTATTGCTCTAACAATAGGTAAGGTTATTCAGCTAGGTGGAAGTGGTGGAATTGGACAAATCCTTGCCTTCTTCACAGTATAATTTGACTGAAATGTTTACATATAAAATAGTAGAAAAGAGTATAGATGGTTGCGGTAGAGGGAATGGCATCCCCAGAAGGGAAATAGCTGGGTTGAACAGGACCTCTAATCCTAGTTGACTGAAGAATCTCCAGACTGATTTTCTCAGGGGTTGCACCAGTCCACACTCCAGCCAACAGCGGAGAAGGGCTTCTTTTCCCCACAGTCTCTCCAGCATTTGTTATGGGTTGATTTCTTGATGACAGCCATTCTTTCTGGTGTGATATGTAATCTCAGTATTGTTTTTAATTTGCATTTCTCAAGTGATAAATGATATGGAACTTTTTTCGTATATTTCTTCACCATTAGTACTTCTTTATCTGAGATGTGTGTATTCATCTTAGATGCCCATTTTTGGATTGGGTCTTTGAATGGGAGGGTCACTTGTTTTTTAAAAATTCTTTATATGTTCTAGAGAGAAGTCCTTTGTGCAAGAGACAGTTGGCTAAATTTTTTCCCAATCTGTGGGCTTTTTTAGTTTGCTGAAGATTTCTTTATATGTGCCAAAACTTTTCCATAAAATGAGATCCTAGTTGTTGATTCTTTGAAGTATTTCCCATGCAGTTTGGTTTTTGTTTATGAACTCTCTGCCTATGCCTATACCTTCAACATTTTTACCTACTTTCTCTTCTAGTAGAATTAGTGTTTCTGTTTTAATATTTAGTTTTTTGATTTACTTAAGTTTGGTGCTTGGTGAGAGACATCGGTCTTGTTTTACTCTTCACTGTGTGGTGAGCCAATTTTTCCAGCACCATTTATTAAAGAAGCTTCTTTCTTCCAGTGAACTTGTTTGGCCTCTTTGTCAAAGATAAGATGGCTGAGTGTGTTTGTAGTCGTGGCTGCATCTTCCAGTCTGTTCCGTTGATGGGTGGGTCTATTTTTTGTCAGTGCCATGTTGATCTTTTCACAGTAGGTTTGTAGTATAATTTCAGGTGAGGGATTGTGATGCCTCCCGCCTTGCCTTTGTTGACCAGGTTTGGGTCAAGCATTTTCTATGGTATTTTTAGATCTGACTCTACACTGAACCTGTTGAAATTTGATTGATATTTGAAAAATTTATAATTAAAAAATCTCTCTCACTCAGCCCATATATTTTTTAAAACTTGTTCACAAGTCTGATCAAGTTTTGAAGAAGCATAGAGTTTGTTCTTCACTGAGATAATTGTAACTGAAAAACTTTTGAGCTGTTGATTATGCTTAAAATATTCTACAAATGTGTTTTGCACTGTAAAATATGTATTTTAATGTTTTAAAATTTTATTACTATTCCTATGTGTATACAACTAATACATAAATGAGTAATGCTAACTCTTTTATTTCAGTTGAAGTTATTTTAAAGATATTGTCTTTGTTTTAATATAGTATAAACAAATACATGAGAAATAAAAGCTATACTTTTAAAAATATATCCCACATAAAATTTTCAGAAAATGCCCAGCTTTTCAGTAAATATCAGAAGAAATGTTTCATAGTTGGTTTTTTATGTAATTGAAAACTATTTTATAGAATTTCCCTAACAATATACAGTTACACTGTATTTTTTTTAAATACTAGAATTATTGGCTTGGGAGCCCTGAACACCAAATCCTTGGTCAATTTCTAAATTGAATGACTACATTTCAGGCAAGTCAAGCAACAGTAAAGTTAACCAGCTAACAATAAATACAAAAAGAATGAGAGTAAATCTACTGAAATAGTAAAAATAATATCATCATCATGGTAATAGATGCTTGTTTACAATATGGCTACTAATAGATGCTTTAAATTATTTTGTATAACACGGGTAAAATTTTCTTGACATTTATGAGTATATAATTATTTTTATGTACACCATTTAGTAGGAAGTCTATAGATTTGCACACTTCATTCTTTTTTGTATATTTATTTCATTAAATTTAAAACTATTTTTGATAAAGACATAAAACTGTACATATTAAAAGCATACCATGTGATTTCCAGTGTGTGTATACATTGTGTAATTCTGAAATCAGGTTACATGTACCTATCTCCTCGAATATTATTCCTGGAGAACTCTTCGTGGTAGAGAGGCAGAGGAATTAGTAAATACCTGGGCAAGCTTCATACTTATTCTTGATAGCTGTACAAGTACAAGTAAACATAAAGCTCCTGAGTCTTTATATTACTGAATTAGTCATTATAATTGTTTTGGGAGCTTTTTCTACTTTTAGAGTATTGGAAGTTTATGTTTTTAATAAACATTCTGTTGAAATATATGCTAACAAAATTTGTTTTCAGTGGAGTTGAAAATAATTATCCTGAAAACTAAACCTCTATCACCACAAATATCAAAAAGCTTAAATGTAAATTTTGATCATTTCCCAGATACATTTCAGCAGGCTTAAGTCCAAAGTACTTTTATTGACTATGTCCTCACTGAATACCACCCACACTGACCACAGCACACAAACTGAAGGAGTGGCTTCAAATATTCATGTACATTTACTCAAAGACAATAAAGTGTACTTCTTTTGTGTAATGAATTTTGCTTTGTACGCTTTTGCACAATCATGTGGCAATCCCTACAAAGTTCACATATCATTTTAAACATAGACTGAGGAAGATAAACAGCTGGAGCATTGACTTCCTTTTAGGCTTATTACAAGAAGTTTACTATTCCTAAAATACTGTAAATAACTGAGGTCATTTAAATTCATCACATTTGAAAGGCAGGCAGATGCAACTAGAAAAAATGCCGGATATTAACATTGCTACAAGTATGAGGTATGGTGAATTGGAAGGAAAATACAACCAGTGACACTGTCACATAGTCCAAAGTATGAGCAATGTCGAGAAAGATTAACATATATGTGTTTGTACAAAATTTAAAGTTCTGTGGAAGGTTTGTTGGGCTAGAAAAACATTTAATACTAGCTTCCGTTCCTTTTCCTTTCTGTTGTCATTTCTGATTATTTTTCTCTTTCGTATGGTCAGTCTTGTGCTGACTCTGGAAATGAGACAATTACAAAGAGGCAAAAGGCTCTGCGTCCAGATTTTACTCTGCCGTCTTCCCTTGTCTTCCAGCTCAGTCCCTCAGTCCTGCTTGCTAGTTCTAAAATTAGCCAACTCCAGACTACATCAGATCTGTTAGACTTACTAATTTTTCTTTCCCAGTTTGTTATTTATTTATGCATTTGCTCTGCATCACTCATCCATTTATTATTTTTCTTTTCATTACAAAGAACATGAAAAAAGACTATGACTCACATTTTACCCAAAGATATAATGAATGTATAAATGAACAAATGTTACAGTAAGAGACACATTACCAAGAATGATGGGATATGTGTGTCTGAAGAAAGGGTATTTTTACTATTTTGAGAGACATTAATGGCAATATGTCTTTTACTGTAATAATGTTTTTTAATCTAAACATTTACCCTATTCAGTGACCACTCTTTGTTGATCAATAACAATTTCTATTGAAACCGTTACATCGTGTCTTCATCCACTTCATTCACTGGATCTGGCACCATGTAACTTCCGGCTGTTCTCTGAAATCAAACTGACACGGAAGGTGAATGCTTTGAATCTGCTCTGTATATGTTCGGCTGAACCAAGCACATTTGAGTCTGTTCTGGATGGCATAGAGGCAGCCAGAATAGCACAAGAGACACTCAGGAAAGAAGATTACAGAACTACTTCAGACAGGGGCAAGAATAAGTGGGAAAGTGTGCTTGAAGCAAGGGAGAGTATTTGGAGGAGAATTAATGCAAATGTGTCTTTTACTATAATAACTTTTTTTAAAGATAAAAGAACAAAAACATATTAACAAACACACATTTATAAAATAGCACAAAAATGATACAAGCAATACAGAATTTCAGACAAGGTGGTAGGAAATTAACAATGGCTGTTGTATTACACGTTGATATCTTCAAATTGGTTACTCAGATAAACAAATACAGACATGTAAGATTCATCACAACTGAACCATAATTTTCTAATAAATCAAAAACTCTCCATATATTTCAAGCCACTTCATAATGGTTCTTTATTTCCTACTTCTTTTACAATAAATATTAGCCCAGGTCAGGGATATAGCTCAGCTGCATAGGGTCTGCCTGGCAAGCACAATATCCTTAGTTCAATTGCCGGGACAAAGTAAATTCAGCCCCATAAACACAGGATTTGTCCTTTTGCTAACTGCTAAACACTGAAAGCAGGTTGGATGGCATTAGTATATAATAAATGAATAACTGCTTAAAGTGCCCCAGAAAAAGCTAAAACTTTTGAATTTTTTTCTGTCTGAAATAGGAAGCAAGAGAAACACTTTCTGTTCAGATGTCTTAAAAATTATCACAGAGAAGGACAAAGAAAGAATCAGAAACAAGGAATAAATAATAGAAGAAGAGAATAAATGGAAAGAGAGCTTCCCTGAGCCCTAAGACCTGTGCTGAGTCCTGAAAAGGATCGGAACCACCTGAGAAGGAAATCACTGAGAGACTTGTGGAACTCTGTCTTGCTCAGGCTCCCCGCAGACTTTCACACGCGGATGACTGTGTGCTCACAGACAGCAGCCACAGAGGCAGTAGGACTCGGTACCTGAAAAAGGGAGAGTATGTTTGCAGCCACTAATGAGGTTCACAGGTGCCAGTACTAAGACCTGGTATCTCATCAACTCACTGGGAATTCTAATACCCTAGGGGAATATGAAGAAGCACTCAGATAACAAGTACGTTCACCCTCCTAACTGGGTGGTTGGTATGAAATCTTTATATTAAATATTTACATTGTTTGTGCACTTAAATTTATAGACTGGGATTCATGACTGGCATATTTACAGTTCAACTGAATTAGAGGACATGTGTTTCTAATTTCCAATTGTGGTATTTGTGAGGCCATGTGTTTCTAATTTCCCATTGTGGTGAATGTGAGGGTAGACAACATTGAGACTTTTTGCTATTGTTTAGATCTATTTTTAGCAACCCATAAAAACTGTTGGCACAAATGTAGTCGCATCTGTACTGGCGGTGGGAAAGCACTGAGGTCAACAGCTGCCAGGATGGCAAGTGTGGCTGTATTGTGGAGATGACATTACATATTGCAAGGAAATTATAGAAGCCAGCATCCTTCAGGATAGGTCTTCGGAAATATCACAAAATTGTCAAATGTATTAAAAATCTGATTAAATATGAGACTTTTCCAGAAATACTTGTAACAATGTAGAGTCAAGGCAGAGGCTTAAATATATCAAATGAGATAAACTCATTATTTTTGCAGATGGAACAATTCATTTGCTTAGTATCTACAGCATAGCTCTCAAGCACGTTTGCACAATAGGACAATATGTTTGGAATGGGTGTTTTTTTTACTTTCTAGTAAGCTGAGAGGGTCTCTTTGGAAGGTGATGAGGTATATTGTGAAGGGACATATACACAGTATTAGAGAATGCACATAAAGATTCCACTTGACAAAGATAGTGACAGTCTTGACACTTTAAGCCACTATCTGAGACAAATGCCATTAAAATAAGTGATACATATTGTAAAAACCCTATTACATAAAACACTTTAAGATATATTTCAAAAAATACTGTTCATGAAAAATAAAGTTCTAAGGCTCTGAGAAACTGGTTGCTCATTACCCATCTTTCTCCAACTGAAAGATGTAAGCAGTAATCAGAGTTTGCTGGAGATTGAACTGTGCAGAAAAAAATCTATGCAGGACTCTGCTACCTTTTAAATGAAGAGGATCTTGATGAAAAAAATATTACCTTTTGTTGTTATAGCTGTTCCTCTACACAGATTCTAATTTTTTTGTTCAACCAACCACAACAAGATTATGAGGTTTTTTTTTTTTTTTTTTTTTTGGCTTTTTGAGACAGGGTCTTTCTCTGTAGTTCAGGTTGGCCTTGAGCTCACTTTGTAACTCAGGCTGATTTCTAATTCTCAACAATCCTCCTGCCTCAGCCTCCCAAGTACTGGGATTATAGGTGTGAGCCACCATGCCCAGCCCAAACAAGATTATGAAATAAAGTAGCTGATTGGTCCCACCCACCCTCAGACTGGGACTTCCATTTTCCACACCCAGATCTATGCTAAACCAGTTTAGTGGACAAATCCAGTACCACACACTCTTACTCACAGTATCACATACCCCAGATCCAGCCAATTCTGAAAAGCCCCAAGTATGTACTGGCTTCCTGTAGCTGCTGTAACAAGGTACCAAAAATTCGGTGGCTAAAACAGCACAAATTTATTTTCTTACAGTACATGAGGCTATGGGGAGGGTATCTAGGTACAAACTGTAACAGATAAATATTACGGTCAATTATTTTTTATGTGGACAGAATATGGCAGCTGTCAATCAGCAAAACTGCTACCTAATGTATATTTAAAGATGAGCTTTTTTTCTTCACAACAATGCTTCTTCTTTCTTGGCTTTAGGGAGTAATTCCCTGCCCATAAATAAATATCATCTATATAGATTATTAAATAAGTATTATATGTGTATCTCATCACATATGTTTGTCTGATATCTTCCTAAAGAAACAAGACTGTGTAAAAGGAAAATTATGAGGCAAGGAGTCAAAAAACTGCAAATCACATAAGCTTCTCGAAGGTCAATTCCCTCATCAATAAAAGAGGTATAATTATACCTCTTCTACTTTACAGAATTGTACTGAGAATAAAATAATAGGAAAGAGCTAAAAACATGTGAAATAGTCTACACATAACATGTATTATCCTGTTTATGAAGACATTTTATTATATAAACAATGCATGTTGATTAATTTTATCATTATGTAATCATGATATGTATCATTTTCCTATAGCTGCTATATAACAAGGTACCCAAAATTGGGTGGCTAAAACAACACGAATTTATTTTCTCACAGTCCATGAGGCTAATGTGAATGTGTTAGCAGCGCTTCTTTGCTTCTCTGGGCATCTGGAGACAACCTTCCCATGTGGCCTGTATTTCCTTCCTTTGTTACTTCAGCATCTTTCTTCCGTCATCACATTACCTCTCCTCTCTTGTGATCAAGTCTCTTTCTCCCTCTTCTTAGCAGGCGATCTGTTACAGTTAAGACCCACCCTGGTGATCCAGGACAATTTCTTCACTCCTCATTCCTTAATCACATAGGGGGAAATGCCCTTTGCCATATGAGGGATCATAGAGAATAAGATGTAGAATCTGTGGGGCTGTTTTTCAGCCTAACACAATTGTTAGAGGACTGTCACTAATAGCAAATTACAGACACTGTAATGATGAGGAATTGGACAAATGAAACCAGTTACTGATCCTGAAAGCATGTTGCTACAGGGCATTGTCCTAGAGCCATAAGCCTGAAAACTAAAACAGCACTGGCCCTCTTCAAGTAGTTGTCTGCCTAAGAATTCATTGGTCCATCCAGCAGTAGATGCAAAAAGTATAACTCCCACAATGCTGATATTCCTAAAATAACTTGACATTAAAATGCCACTCATGTTGGAAAGGCCAGGAGTAGCGGAATGCAAGAGGCGGTGCTAGAAACCAGACTCTGAACTTTACAGCCAGAAGATTTTGTTTGCTTTAAATATGAAGCTGTCAAATGTGATTAGATTTAATTAAAGGTCCTGCAGTTAGTAACAATAACAATAACAGTAACAAAGATGGTTAGAAACTGGTGTTCAATGACACTGTGATTCTAAACAGTAAATTTGGACAAACTGTAAGAGTGAGGAAATTCTTTCATACATAAATCATTAATTATTGCTCTTTAATAAAACAGTGCAGTGACCCAGGGTTATTTCTCCTACATATTTTTTTTATTTTAAAGATAAAAGAAGCAAAATATATTAACAAACACAGAAACACAAACTAAAGAACACAAGCAATACAGAATTTCAGACAAGGTGATAGGAAATTCACAATGGTTGTTGTATTACATATTGTTATCTTCAAATTGGTTACTCAAACAAATATAGGCATGTAAGATGGATCAAACAATTAAATAGTAACTGTTACTTTCAATAAAGCAATAGAAATTAGTAGTACACTTAGCTATCTTGTATAAATATACTATTTTTCCCTTTTCCTTTTCTCTTTTCCTTCATCTCGGTCATTCTTGCCATTTCACAAAATCTACTACACCTTGTAGATTTTATTTACCCTTTCAGATTCTTACAACAGGGAGACAATATAATGTTCACACATGTGAGTCTGGTTTATTTCACTTATGAATATGGTCTTTAGTTACATCTATTGACACACAAAAGCCTCAAGTTTAACTTTCTTTGTAGCTGAACAATATTTCATTATAGAAGAATACCACATCTTTTTCTATCCATTCCTCTGTTGATGGGCATTTAGGTTATTTCCATGATTTAGCTATTACAAATTACACTGCTATATATATGGGTGCACATATATTGCTCTGTATGATGTTTTTAGTTCTTCTGGAAAAATACCAAAAAAAGAATTAGCTGTGTTAAATGGGACCTCTAATCCTAGTTCAGTGAGGAATCTCCAGGCTGACTTCCACAGTGGTTTCATGAGTCTGCACTCCCAACAACAGTGGAGAAGGGTTCATTCCTCCCCACAACCCCTGCAGCATTAGCTATTCATTGATTTCTTCATGATAGCCATTGTTTCTGATGGGAGATGGAATCTCAGTGTTGTAATTTGCATTTCTCAAATGACAGGTGATGTTGAATATTTTTTCATGTATTATTTGCCATTTGTTCTTCTTTATCTGAGACATGTGTATTCATCTCAGGTGTCCATTTTTGTACTGGGTCTTTGAATTTGGGTAACCAGACTTTTTAAAATTAGTTATATGTTCTAGATAGAAGTCCTTTGTCCAAGGGACAACTGGCTAGACTTTTTCCCCAAATTTTGGGGTTTTTTTTTTACTTTGCTGTGATTTGTTTAGACATGCAAAAACTTTCCAATAAGATGAGATTCGAGTTGTTGATTCTTCAAAGTATTTCCCATGTAGAGTGGTTTTCGTTCATGAACTCTCTGCCTACCCCCAAATCAAGATGTTTACTTACTTTCACTTCCAGTAGATTTAGTGTTTCTGTTTCAGTGTTTAGATTTTTGATCCATTTTGATGTAAGTATGGTGCTTGCTGATAAATATGGTCTAGTTTCAGTCTTTGGCACACGGCAAGCCAGTTTTCCAGCACCATTTATTAAAGAGGCCATCTCTCTTCCAGTAAACTTGTTTGCCCCTTTCTCAAAGATAAGTTGACTAAGTGTGTTTGTAATAGTGACTGCATCTTCCAGTCCATTCCACTGCTCCTCAGGTCTATTTTTTGCCAATATAATGCAGATTTTATCACAGTACCTTGGTAATATGATTTCAAGTCAGAGATTGTGATGCCACCTGTGTTGTCTTTGTTGCCCAGGATTGCTTTTGCAGACTATTCTGGGTCTTTTCTGGTTCCAGATGAATTTTAGGAATGTTTTGTCTAGATTTCTGGCAACTGAAAAATTTTAGGAATGTTTTCTCTAGGTTTGTGAGGTATACTAATTGTATTTTAGTTGGGATTGTCGGGCTGGGGATATAGCTCAGTGGAATAAGCGCTTGCCTAGCAAGCGCAGGGTCTGGAGTTCGATCCCCAGTACCGCAAAAAAAAAAAAAAAAAAAAAGAAAGAAATGGGTTATAGTTGGGATTGTTTTGAATCTGTACAATTTTGAGAGTGTGGCCATTTTCACAATGTTGGTTCTTCCTATCCCTGAGCAAGGAATATCTTTCAATTTTCTGAAATCATCTTTGATCTCTTTTTTGGAGTACTGTCATTTTCACTGTATACATCTTTTACTTATTTTGTTAGATTGATTCCTAAGTATTTCAATTTTTTGAAGCTTTTGTGAAAGATGTGGTTTCCTTAATTTCTCTCTCAGTGTGTTTGTTGTTCGTGTATAGGAATGTTACTGATTTTTGAGTGTTGACTTTGTAACCAGCTGCACCACTGAACTTTTTTTATTAATTCTAAGAGTCTTCTGGTGGAGCTTTTGGAGTCTCCCTTGTACAGTACCACGTCATCTATGAGTAATCATAATTTCGCTTCTTCTTTCCCTATCCTTGTTCCTTTTACTTCTCTCTCTTATCTGACTGCTCTGGTTAATATTTCCAGAAGTATGTTGAATAGGAGTGGTGACAGTGGACATCTTGTCTTGTTCCTGATTTTAAAGTGAAAGCTTTCCGTTTTTGTCCATTTAATATGATATTGGCTGTTGGTTTGTCATAGATGGATTGGATCAGATTGAGGTTAAAACCATCTATTCCTATTTTCTGTAGAGTTTTAATCATAAATGAGCGCTGGACTTTGTCGAAAGCTTCTTCCGCATTTACTGAGATGATCATGTGGTTTTCGTCTTTGGCTGTGTTGATATAGTGTCTTACATTTATTGATTGGTGAATGCTGGACCATCCCTACATCCCTGGGATTAATCCCACTTGATCATGTGGTATAATTTTCTTGATGATTTAATACATTATGTCTGCTAGTATCTTAATGAGAATTTTTGCATCTATGTTCATTAGGCAGATTGGCCTGTAGTTCTCTTTTGGTTGAATCTTCCTCTGGTTTTGGTACCTGGGTAATACTTGTCTCCAGAAATGAATTAGGGAGAACTGCTTCCTTTCCAATTTCATTGAAGAGTTTGAGGAGTGTTGGCACTAAATCTTCTCTAAATTCCTTATAGAATTTAGCTTTGAATCCATGAGGCACTGGGCTTTTTTTGGGGGGGGGGGGGTACTGGGAATCAAACTCATAACCTCAGGCTTGCCAGACAAACTCTGGGCTTTTCTTTATTGGTAAGTTTTCAATCACATTTTCAATTTCATTAATTGATATTGGGTTGTTCAGGACTTTTATATCTTCTTGATAGGACTTTGTACATAGCTAAGAATCTGTCCATTTCTTTTGTGTTTTCCGTCCTATGGGTGTATAGTTTTTCAAAGTAGATATTAATGATCTTCTGCGTTTCTATAAGATCTGTATTGACTTCAGCCTCTTCATTCCTCATTGAATTAATTTGAGTTTTTCCTTTCCTTTTTTTTGATGAGGTTGACTAGGGGGTTATCAATTTTATTTATTCTTTCAAAAAAACAATTCTTTGATTCATTAATTCTTTGTGGTGTTTTCTTCATCTCAATTGCATTAATTTCTGCCCCAACCTTTACAATTTCCTGTCTTCTTTGGGCTTTGGGCTTGACTTGTTATAATTTTTGCAAAAGTTTGCTATGCAGTATTATATTCATTTGTTCTCGTCCTATTTTCCTGATGTGTGAGTTCACCATTATAAACTTTCCTCTGAGCACTGCTTTCACTGTATCCCACAGATTCCAGTAAGTTGTATTCACACCTTTGTTTGTTAGGTATTGTTTAATTTCTTCTTCAATTTTATCTGTGACATAATGGTTGTTTGGTAGGCTGTTATTTAATTTCCATGTACTTATGGAGTTTTATGGTTCCTTTTGTCATTAATTTCCAGTTTCATTGCACTACAGTCAGATAATAAACATGGGATAATTTCAATGCCTTTGTATTTAGTTAAGCATATTCTATGGGCTAGTGTGTGGTCGATTTTAGAAAACATCACGTGTGCATCTGAGAGGAATGTGTATTCTGATGCTGTGGGTGGAGATTTATTTAGAAGGAATAAATTTAGCTACCCTTCTTATCTCACATACTATTTACTAACAGTTATGTATTATTCTCCAAATTTGTTTAATCCTTTGATTGTGTAATAAGCAAAATAATAGGCAGTAGGTAGTTTTCAAGTTGGGTATGAATAATTTATTTTTTCAAAATTTTAACTCAAGGGTTAACAAATGAAGAAAAAAACAGACCAGCATTAAAATTTGAATAATTGCCCATACATTTATCTGTATGACTACATAATATACAATTTTGAAGAAAAAAGAATAGATACTTGCTTATTGAAAAAGAAAGTTAACCTTGGTGATTTGTGTTTTGATAGAATAATATACTTCAAACTATGTCTGGTTAATAGTCAATAGTCATGAAACAGTTTAATGTACATTTATCTTTCTGTTCTTCTGTCTGTTTTCTGAGAATTAATCCCACGTCTCACTTCTAACTGTTCATTGTTCTTGAATCTTCTTAACACCACTTGAAGTCCCAGTCATTCCCTCCATCTCCTACATTCTTATAAAAGGTGTTTTGTAAAAATGTAGGAGGTAGAGAAAATGACTCAGGGTTGGAGTGGTGTTAAGAAGATCCAATAGCAATGAACAGTTAGAAGTTAGAGATGATATCAGTGGTATGGTATCAGTCAGAATGATACCACGGTATCATTCTTTCCCCAAGGTTCAAACTTACGAGTTTCCAACATTTCCTTGTTTCTTATCACAGTGTGTTACTGGACAGTGAAGGCTTACCTCTTTTTCCTCTTAAATATTCCTGGATTTACATTTTATCTCCAATTAATCATGCCATCATGGGTTAGGGAATAATCTTCATCATTATTTACCAGATTTCTCCAAGGTTCACCAAATTGCTAAAGTATATACCTAACCTTTCTTTCCGATTACTTACTCATAAAAGTTCTGGATAGTTGATCTTCACATTCTTCAGGAGGATTTTTGAACCCTTTCACGTTCTGCTCTTTCTTCACAATCCAACTTCACCTTCATAGCTGTTCCACAGCCATAGGAAATGTTAAGCTTCTACTGCTCCATTTTGTTTTGCCCATATATATCGCTTTAGTGTGATGCCATCCTTCTTCTACTAAAATCTCACAAGTATTTATAATACTCTGCACAGCTTTCTGTGATGTTGGAAGTATTTCAGAGAAGCATTAAACATCACTTTGACTACCAAAACTGAAGCAGAAATGCCATTTGGAAAACAGTAAAATTCATGTTAATGATGGCTCATTTCTTGATGTTAGTCATGCTTTGCCTGTGAGTTGTACAAGTTATTAGATGAAATCAGAATGGATAATAATTTGCTGACAATAATTATCCACTTTCAGGATGAAATTTTTTTTTTAAGATGAAATTTTTTACCTGAGCTGTAGAATATGTATTTCCTCATATGTATTGCATTTTAAAGTATTATTTAAAACCTAAATATAGGGAAAGGATTTAGATAGACCCTTTCTAAAATAGAATGCTTCAAACATTTCGCAAGTTCACGTCATTTTTACATTTAAATTTACTTTGCAACTTTAAACTATGCTGAACAATTTTATAAGATTTATTGCCTACTAAAAACATGTCTAGCAAAATTTTGTAATTTGGGATTTTCCTCTGGTTTCTTCAAAATTTCAAAATTAAAATGTGACATCACTGAAGTGAGTTTTGAGCTACCACATATATTGCTTAGAAAGACTATAATATTCCTCTAATAATTCACTAGAGGAAACTAATTCCTGAACACATACAAATATAGTTATGGTAGCTATAAAATGTGTACTTTGTATCCTCTATAACAATGCCATCTCATGAAATCTGTTAAATTGAGGTAGTTTTGAAGAATACATGTAGTCATACTTAGAATTCACAAAATTGCTTTCAAATTGCACTCCTATCTACAAATTAGCTCTGATAAATTTTTGCTAGTATTTTTCTACTCCTTCAAGCTATGATTAGTCACTGAAAGTTGTCTCACTGCATACCTAGAAGGCTCTGTAAACTCTGGCCATAGTTCTTTGTCCTTGTTAAATAAGATCTCCTGCTGAATGACATCATCTCAGTAACTTAATGACCAGAAAGTAATCTTAGAACATCGTGGCCACTATTTCACTTTACTGAGCTATAATAGTAGCACAGGCACAAAATTATTATTGCTCTGTCCTTTCAAAGACAAAACATAGCTAGATTTTTTTCCACAAGTGAAAACATAGCTAGTAAATCCAAAACAAAAATTTGTCTAATCATGCATATTTTGGTCAGTAGAAGAATAGATCCTTGTTTTAGTGAGTATTTTGATCAACATGAAGTTCTAAAATTGAAAAACAAGGAAGCGTGCACTTGTAGTTACACTGCAGCTCCTTTCTTAATCTAAAGCAACACTTAAATGTTAAATAGTTGGTGTCTGTAATTTGAGAGAAAATGATGAATTACTTAAAAGTACCTTCAAACATGTGGATACCCACTGGAATTAATTGGCATAAACAACAGGGAAGTTGCTGAAATGATCCATATTTACCCGTTTGTAAAACTTGCTGGGTCTGGAGATATAGATCAGTGGTACAAGTGCCTGCCTAGCAAGCACAAGGTCCTGAGTGTGATTCCTAGTACCAAAAAAAAAAAAAAAAAACTTTGCTAAGTATTATTGAATGCTTAGTTTTGATTTGTATATCTTGTTTTTTTATCACACATAAAGTACTCAAATTCTGGCTATAACGAATATACTATGTATCTAATTTTCTGTAGTAGCTGAGAAGTAATGTAAAGCAATTCATGTAAGCTCAATAGTCGTCAAATAAAAAGAACGAATCAGTGTGCCCCAAGCCAGCATGATTTCTTTACCACTCTGAACTCAAAATCACATGGTTTTCTGTGTCCTACTCGTACAAGTTTTTACTAAAGCTAAAAGCTTAAGTCTGCCTCAAACCTAATGTCTTTATTCTATAATTGTTGAGCATACTGCAATTGCTAATTCTTGTTAACGTGATATAATATGTAATCAGAATATTTAAAGCCTTCTTATCATTGCTTGAAATTCTTAACATCTAAAAAAGTGGCCCTGCATTTTTATTTCATTGGGCTTTGCAATTTCCATAGTCTGCTCAGCATTCTTCTTTCTATCTCAGTCTCTGTCTCTCTCCCCTCCTTTTTCACACACACATACACACACACACACACACACACACACACGGTAGACTTTGGCAGACAGAAAGTTCAGGTGTGAAATTGTTAAACTGAAACAGTGTTACACCAAAAGAAAAGTGCACTGTTCTACAGAATAGGTATGTACAGAGAGATAGTGAACTGTGTATTCACATCTAATAGTGTTTCAGATTTGGTGAGGACAGGTATCTCAAAAAATGTGGCTTTAAAAAGAATACGAGAACTACATATATTTAACAAAACTTAAGAAATCTTAAGAGATCAATGCCATAACTACATTAAAGCTGAACAATACCAGTCCTTTAAGATTTGGGAGAAAAATCTGATAGGAATTAATTTAAATGGTGTGAGTTTCTTTACTAAAATACAGATTAGTATTGGATTTATGTCTAGAATTAAAACATTATTTCTTTTTCTACCATCAAGTCTCTTGTGAACTCACTCTATGTGGAACTGAAAACAATTCTACAAAGTATGCAAACTTTAGAATCTGAGTCATTTTTTATCCTGCTATTTCCAAGCTAGTCTGTCATTTTGGTATTGTTGCTGAGGCTTTTCCATCCAATTTCACAGGAATTGATTTGTTTAGCAACCTCTGCTCAGAGTCATGCTTTGTTCTCTACACCAACTCTGGCATTGTTTTCCTGTTCTGACTATTTCATAGAGCACATTTCTTCACAAGCATTTTGTAATTCAATTATCATTCTGTCACCCTTACCATACATAAGTGCACGTACCCTGTGGCTCTAAATATACACTTCTAACAGCTGTTTCGCCATGCTCCTTGCCAAAGACCGAAAAAGAGCCCAGAATCCTCAAAACTCCGTGGTAAATAAAATAGAGATAGAGAACAAACGTATTCAGAATGAGATCTAACAGCATGCTGGTCACATTTCATCCATTTATATGGTGATTTATTCAAACTGAAAAATTCGTACCTCCTCTGACAATTCATAATACTTTATAGCTATATGAATTTAGACTGTATTATCTCATCTCACGTTATGTAAAGCACAAGATCTAAGTAGAATGTGCATTAAGGCATATTAAGAATGACACACAATAAAGTATAAAATAAAAACCTTTTAATTTCTGGAAGATTTCTATTTCTTTAAGGGACTTATGTACTGAGGATCTCTCAGCATAAAAGAAAAAAGAAAATCTACTTTAAAACATAGTAATAGTTGGTAGATCCAATCCATGTTTATGAATAAGATACATGAGTATAGGAAAGTAATATCTTTATTCTGCTTTTCAAATACTAAATTATATTAACCACTTAACTCTCAAAGTTGGAAAGTTATTAATATTATAATTTTAGAGCCCTCCCCCACTGCTGCCACCTTTTGGAGGGGCCTTTGTTCTGTTGGTATAATAATTTATTTTGACAGATTTTAAAACACCAAAACAACCTTATATCCCTTGGAAAAACCATAACATGTCTCATGGGTTTTTTCTCTATTTGATTTTCCAAAATTTATTTATCATTTTCTATCTATATTCACCAAGACAATTTGCCATTAGTTTTCATTTTCTATGGTATTTCTGTTTGGCAGATTTGACAGCAGGGAAATGCACATCTCATAGAAGAGGCTGAGAAACATTCCTAACTCTAAATCATTTAGAAAATATTTTGAAAGTGTTGTTCATATTCCCTTCTTAAATATTTCATAGAATTCATCAGTGAACCATCTGGGCCTTTGGGTTTGTTTGTTTGTTTGTTTGTTTTGGGAAGATATTCTAATCACATATTAAAATGAAGTAGGAAGTTAAAATGTGTCTAAAACTAGTTTGGAAAGGAGGCATGATGCAATTCCTGGACACACAGCAGAACAATTCCCAAGCCCTAAACATGAACTGCTCAGGAGACTCGAGGAGATTTTTGATAGGATGACCTGGATGTTTGATGCACTGTGGGAAATACAAAAAGGAAACTTCACCATTACACACTCATTACGGTGTCTCTTCAGGGTAGTCCACCCTACATTGTAGGGTATATTTTTTTCCTCCCTTTTTTTACTTATATTTGGCTTACACTTTCTTTGTAGAGCCTATTTTTTCCTATCTGTAATAAATGTGAACCTCTGCCACCATATATACTTATTTAGTTCAATTCTTAGAAATGCTTTGTTTGTGGATTTTTCTTTTCAGTTGTATTAGCTGTGACTAGACTAGTGTTTAGTCTCCTGGAGTGAGAGCTTTTAATGTACTTTTCACAATGCCCTGTGAATCTGAGAGTTTTCCAGCCTGCCTGGAGGCAACAGGCAGTAATCCAAATACTGTATGGGCTCCAGGCAGTGTTAATCCAGTCCTTTCAAGTAGATACATTTTCTGCATAGGCCTATGCTGATCAGATTTTAGTTGTACACTCAGGTACGAGTCTCCCTGTGTCTTTAGAATTCTCTTTTTTTACTTCTCTTCCCTATCTAGTGTTATTTCCTAAAAACTTTGTTTGCTTTTATCTCTCAAGAACATCAGTTCCATCTCTATAACTCTAGGCATCATCTCTGGAGGAGAAATATGCAAATACATTAACTTCAATCAGTGGAATCAAAGGCATATTAACATCCAGTGTGAAATATACAATATGACTTGTTCAAGTCATACATAAAAAGAAAACTTTATCCATCCTTACCTTTACAAGAAATTATTCTTCCTTTAGAAGGCAAGTACAGAAATAATCTGTGTGTCTCCAAGATTTTTCGGATTATGTAATTTTTTTTGTAAACAGAAGTTTGGAGTTTTTATTCTTGTTCTTCAAATTGAGATTATTATTTTTCCTTTTATGCTCTCCCTAGTTAAAAGGTTTATGTAATTATGAAAAGAGGTAGGTGAACTCTTTATCCTACTGTGTAACACTCACATCAGTGCGTCCAGCTGTGTTTCTCTAAGCAATGGTAACTGCAAGTATTGTAGTTTGTATTTAAATGTCCACCCAAAGCCTCATGTGCTCATAAGTGGGGGACATTGCAGGTGGCTTGGTCTAGGATGTGATGCTGGGATTAATGGTTTAAATATAGGATTAAGGGTGCTCCACCCTGGCTGTGAATGCTACCCTCAAGGGCAGATACCTTGCATGGAATATAAGGAACAGAAAGAGAGCTGCTGTCCTCTCTTCCTTGCTTCCCTGCTTTGCTGCCTTCAACGCACCATGAACTGTCCTCCTCTTACAAGCCATGCTGCCTTGGAGCCAGCCAACCAGGGACTGAAACCTACACAAAATGTAAGCAGAAATAAACCATTGTTCCTTTAAATTTGAGTATGGGGCATTTTGTCTCAGCAATGAGAAGAGTAACTAATACAGCAAGGCACGTTACTTTTACTGATGCCAAGCATTTCTTTATTTTTGCTGTACAGGGAATTGAACCCAGAAACTTCACGCTAAGCTACAACCACAGACCTTTTTTATCCTTTTCTCCTTTCCTTCCTGGTTTTATCTTTTTAAGAAAGGGTTTTGCTATGTCACTGAGTTATCCAGATTTAGCTCAAATTCTCAATTCTCCTTCCTCAGCCTCCCAAAGTATTGGGATTATAGGTGTGTGCCACCATGCCTGAATTTACTAAAGCCAACTCACAAGATGAAATATATTTTAAAAACAAAATTAATAAAGTACTAAAAATAAGAGGCAATATATAATTTGATGTTCATAAAAAAGAAATCTCAGTAAATATTTCAACTTTCTTTTGAGTTTTATGGGAAAAGTGCCTTTGAGTTATATTGCTCTCTATATACTTTCTTACATAGTACATACATGGACAAACATAATTTTCTAAAAATTGTGTCAGGTTGATATCTCATAAGGCAAGGACCAGAACTAGCATTCAAATGTGAATAGTTTACTTGGGAGATGTCCCCAAGAATCAATGGTGAGAGATGGAAAATTAAGGTAAAGGAGGAAAGTCAGTATAAAATGTACATATACCTGAGCAGGTATTATACAGGTAACTGGGGTTGACTATGCTAGAGAAATTATTATTTTAGAAATTAGTAACATGGCTTAAAGTTTAAGCACAGTGAACAGCTTGGGGAGTATTATTATAACAATTAGTACAATAATGATATTGTAATTATTTTTTATTCTTTAATAACTATAAAGTATCTGTTAAAGCTATTGATCTATGCACTTCAAGATTAATTTCTATTCAAACAGATGATAGTTTGAACATCTATGCATTTTAATTACTTTTCTCATTGATGAAACAAAATATCCAAGACCCAAAGTCAAAGATGGACAGGTTGCTTTCAGCTCAGTTTGTAGAAGTCGCATTTCACAATTGGCTGGCTCCAGGGCAGGGTGGCATGGAAGAGGGAAATCACAGAGGAGAAATAGTCCATAGTAGGTAGAAGGCAGGAGCAGCAAGTAACAGCAGGGGTCTGCCTTTCTGCTTTATCCTGTCCAGGCTATAAGGCTTTTAGGTGGTGGCACCCACACTCAAGGTGGCACTTCTGTCCTCAGGAAATTCTTTAAGCCACATGCAGCACTATGCCAATTCCAATCACGGGACTAATTTCGTGTCAAACATCCTCAATGCTAGCATCACACACACTAGATCCAGCCAGCTCCAAAAATTCCCCCCTTTGAGTACCTGAGGCTTTGGGGGAACCTCTAGATACATGCCACAACATTATGTATGTAGTACTGAAAATATTATATAATTGCATATATTGTTTGATTTTTACTTAATCTTTCTCATACTGGAAAAATTGTGTTATTTCAGGGTTTGGATCATGAAACTTTTTTTTATAGTACTTTGACTTTTTTGTCTTAATATTGTCTCCAAAATTTGCCTTCCAAAATCATTTTCATTTTTGCAATAAAATTGTCAATAGCCACTGTCCCTTATATTACATTCCACATGGGAAAAATTTTAACATATGGCCAAGAATATAATAAATCCCTATGGTAATTAATATATTTATAACTTTTATTAACATGCTTTGAGTGCTGACATCCAGAAAAGCATAGTCTAATTTTATTATTCAATTATAGTAACAATGTTAATGTTAGTAGTTGCATGTTTATTTCTTCTTTTGACTTTTACTTTTAAAAAGAGACTTAAAAGCTATATGTAGTTTCACACAAAGAAGGTTTAGCAAGAGCATTTTATGGCATATGTTAGATGAAAATGTGCTTAAACTACATTTTTTTTCTGTACCAGAAAAAATAAAACACGTACTGTGAACAAACTTTACTCAGACTTCTGTATCTGAGTCTGGTGATTTAACGTCTTCGGTGATTTTTCATTCATGCTAAAACTAAAAGATCAAGGTGGTAACAACAAAGAAGTAGGAACAGTCAGAAAATGAACACCATTCAGAGACTTATTTTCCACAGAACTTACAGAAGATGTGAGAAATACGCTCACTTTCCCAAACCCAAGGAGTGAAGTTGGAAACACCAAGCACAGCACAAGCAAGACTATAATGTCTGCCTTGCAAGATCCTTGCCTAGTAGGCAACAATACCCAGGGTAGTTACGGAAAGCATTTTATTCCCTAAAGCACAGATATCTCCTTCCCAAGATTCCTCATTGGCTGAGTACTAAGGGGTGGTAGTCTTCCCTGATGTCCCCTACATTGGATGATTTCTTTACAGTATATTTTTCTTTCCCTCCTGAGGTTACATCTGTATTTCTCAACAAACACTTACTTTTTAGTTAAGTCCTCCAATGTCTTGGTTGCTTAGGGATCTCCCAGGTAAATGGATTTTGCATTTGCCAAATTTAGCTGCTACTAATTTTTCTTTCAGAACTAACTACTTTGTCTCACAAATGGACCACTTCAAGTTTTTGCTTCACAAAAGATCCCCCACCAGGGACCGCACAGCCCACTTTCTGCACCATTGTTTATGTAATTGAGAAGGAAAATGATTAGCAAGACTTCATCACTGCCATTTTAGAGGATATTTTATTCTGATTCTTTGTGTCTAGGATGTTGGTTAAATGAGTTTTGTATGATCTCACTGAGACCCTGTGGCAAGGTTGCTTAGAGACAGAACATTGTCTTCGTTACTTTTCTCTCATTGCTGAGACAAAATACCTGACACCCAGAATTAAACAAGGAAAGCTTTATTTAGTTTGCAATTTGTGGAAGTTTCAGTCCATAGTTGGCTGTCTCCAAGGCAGAGTGGCACATGTACTAGGGCAAATGTTCATGGTAGTGGAAGATAGCAAAGCAACAAGAGCAATAAGGGGAGTGCAGGACAAGCCAGCCTCTTTCCTTCCCTTAGATTATAAGTAGGCTAACCTCACCAAGGGGCCTTAGGCACTCACATGATCTCCAGGCCCTCCTCTTGCACAAGCTCAGGATGAATACAAAGTAAGCACCCTGGCTCCCTGCTGAATTATAGTTAACCTGCTAAACTCACACTGACACAATGAACAACATCCTAGAGCAGAAAGGGCATGTCCTGCTCACCCCAGTATACAGAACTGCTGAGTAACTTAGCCAAACCTCTAGACTCCCCAATTTGACACAATGTATCAACCATAATAAATATATTCCAAGAGAAGCCCTCTAAGCCGTGCACCTAGCAACGGGTGAAATCAAGGTACAAGACAAGAATGATTTCCAAACCAGGTACAGAATGAGAATGGAAAAATGATATATCTTAGTTTGGTCAAGAACACTGGCTATGGAGGCAGATTGGAGAAACATAAGGAAACCCTCCACTCCAGCTCTCCTTCTGCCTATAATTATAGGTAGTCTCATGGTAGAGTTGTTTACATATGAATCTGCCTCTTTTTCTGGTTTGTAAGCAGCTCCTGGGCAGGTACCGCATCTTACTCAGCTGAATAACCCCCATTATGTATATTGTCTTAAATATAGTAATACATTCCCCTGGGTGTTTAACTTAATTGCACTAAAGCAAAGGTCAGGAAAATCAGCCTTCACAGATGTAAGAGAAATATTGCCATTCATATTGCAGCTGTGTACATGACTTCAATAAAACATGCTTACTTCTTCTAAAAGAAAGGACAAGAAAAGACTGTTAAGCTCTAACTGTAATTATTTCAACAGGAAATTGATAACCCAAAAGAGCTTGTTTGGAACTATGCTGAAGAATTCTGCACATCAAATTAAATCCCTTTTCAGTGAGATCATTACTGCAGGCAAATATATGACTGTCAGCAAATTATTTTTAGAAATTTCAATTCCTCCAAAATGTCAGCCTAAACAAAAAAGACTACTGTAAGAACTTAGGCTAAATTATCGCCATCTCTCCTTCTTCACATATTTTAGTCACATGTGCTCTTTCTAATCTGCTCTATCTCCTTCATATGTATTATTTATTTTCAATAGTAACACCTCCTCTCCATATGCTCACGGTAAAAACACTGTAGATGTATTTACCATCAAAGAACTCCAAGTGTTTTAAAAAATTGAATGTAACATAAGTAGAAAATTAATGTATAGCATCAGGCCAAACACTCTCAGTCATGATTTCATTTACCAAGTGTCCACTCGTGTCTCCTAGCTGAAGAAGAAGATATTGGAAGCTTATCTGAATGGTTGTATGCCACAACAAAATAAATACCACACTTTCAGCACGCTTCCTACGTTGTAGAACAGTGAGGCAGACTGGAATGATATTTTGAAAGGGCTTAAAGACTAACATTCTAAGCTTTAAATTCATCCCATTAAGAATTAAATCTCAATACAATTATGGCGTAGGCTTGTTTTGGAAGATGTTGAAATGACCTGGCTCAGGAAACAAAACAAAATAAAACCGAGCTAACGTGCTTAGGATAAGCAAGCTTTCAAATAAGAGAAAGGATGTCCATTTGTTTTCAAATATGCAGAAGAGTATTTTTACCTGACTAATTAGATTTTCTAGGTTCACAATCAGTCCGTATTATGATTTTTAAGAGCCAGCCTACTAGTGAGATGATATTTCAGGCTAAATACAACTGAAGAATACCATTCAAAATAGTAAAGGGATGAAAGAGCTTCTTTATGTCCATGGTAATTTTTCTATAATATGCTAATTGACATCTTCTCCTTTAAATCTTTGCACAGTGAGGACTCCTTTTCTTCATGTTCAGTGTCTTGATTTTTACTGAATTACTGCCCTACTCCGCATCACTGTGTCCCAGCTGTTCGGTGCTTACAATCCCTCACATGAACCACCCTGAAATGGACTGGCACCGTTCCCTCCTACAGTTCACTGTACACTGATGAAAATAAATTGTACCCAAACAATGTAGTACATTATTAAAATCCACTTAATTCCCAAATCCACTGTGTTTGCAGGGTAGTTCTACTTTATTAGTAGAAATGAGACAATCACCTCTTTCTTTTTAAAAAATTTCCCCTCTTAGGTTCAGTGATGGATCTTTATGTAGCCTTGTCCTGTCTCTTTACCATTTTTGTAACTGTTCTTCATTGACTTTTGCCTAAAACTTTCTTGTAGATATTTTTTCCCCATAGCTTTGCTTCTTTGCTTCTTTTACTCCCTTTCTTGTGTCACTTTTCCCTCCTTGCAACCTTCGTAACTGCTTATCTTAAGGCTGCTTACAATTTTACAAATCATGAAGCCATTGGTTGCCTTTCAGAGTACATCCTAATTGACATAAAACAATTGCTGAGTTGATTGCTTTTCCCATCCTTTTCTCCAACTTTCTGTCCCATTCCCTCCTTTACAGTGAAAATCATTTCTTACAGTTCTTTCATCTTTTGACCTTTTCTCTTTGGCTTCTCTTTGTTTTGGCTGCTGTTTCTTCCATTACTTTTTAACTTCCCAGTGTTTTATTTTCGATGTCTCTCATATCTCAGTTTATTACTCTTTCATTATTTCCCATTCATCCTAGAATTTTAGCCATGCACTGATGAATTCCAAATATTTATGGGTATCATAAATAATCACTTAAACTCTACAGAGATATTTTTACTGGTGAACGATACATTGAAGCATGCTTCAAGTTACCACTTTCAACATAGAACTTGTAACACTGTGGATTTATGGGGGTGATGTGTTATGGTAATTACTTCACTGTTCAGAACCACTGGCTTGCCTTATTCTTTCAATACAAGAGCTCTTTTAAAAACAGACATTTTAGGTTTTATTCTCTTTAAATTCTAATATCACCTGACTGACAAATTCTCAGTACCATGTAATGATGTAACAAGGGTCCATGCAAGGCAGAGATTTTACTTTTAGGATATCTAGAATATTAAAGCCACTCAAAGAACAGATTTACTTCTGGGATATTAAGCTGTATTCACTGGAAACAGGTTTGAGAATTTAAGAAAAACTTTTGATTCAGAAATGAGAGCGTTTTCTCAATCATCCCTCCCATTTTAATGTTGGTTGACACAAGCTGGCTTGAGCACTTAAAATTATTAGCTTCTACCCTGAGATCTGTATGCATACTCTTAGATTTAACTCAAATATGAAAGTATTCTTGATGAAGCATGAACCTTCTTCTCAGTGAAGCGACAAGTTTGTCCAACAAAGACCAAAGACAGCATGTTTTTCCCTTTGGCCTTCTGTGTGTGAGAAAGGAGCTTCCAAGCCTCCGTTTTAACTTAACGACACAAGGATTTCCTCATTCAGATTGGGTGACACAGCTAGAAAAATGTCTAGAACTTGTTTGAATTTCGTAATGTAAAAAGAAAAGAAACACCAAAGATGTTTCTCTGAAACAAACACTAATAATTGTGGAGCCTTTGCAGAAAGATAGTGAATAAAGCAAGTAAAAATCTCTGATTCTAAGGACCTCAATAGTTAAGGTTGGCTGTGATCCCTCTCTCTCTTTCAATCTCTCTCTCTTTCTTTCTCTCTCTCACACACACTCTCTCTCCCCTCCCAAGCAGTTCAATATGGAGGCCATCAATATTGCCATTAAATTGGCATAAAATATCTAAATATTCTAAAAAACATAGAGCTTTATTGCTTAACAAAAAGAAAAATTAATAGAAAATTAACATGCAAGAATTCATAAAGTACCTTAGAATTTGAGCATAAAATGTGGCTCACTCCTTCTAATGAAAAGGAAGATAAAAGGGTGCTAGGAAAGAAAGAAAGTTACAATTAAACAATGCTGAGAAATAGTAAGGCTAGAAATGAAATAAATGCAAAAGAAAGGCACAAAATTACATCTAAGAACGATTTCATGGGGAAAACAGAAGTGAATGTATTTTACTTATGTCAAAAATCATTTTCAGCCTATCCTTACTTTTTTTGGCTAACAGGACATAATTCTATTACACCTAAGAAACATCAATGCTACTTTCTTTTGACATAAAATCCATATCCATTGGAACTTTGTGAGCACCAGACACAAGTCTCTGTGACACAATATCTTCAAATATGTGTAGAAAATGATGACTTTCATACAAAGGGTTTGCTAGATTCTTTCAACAGGCATTGATTTCACAGTCAGCTTTCAGTGTGGTATTTTATGTAATTGAAATATTTACGTGTACTATTACAAACAGCATCTCCACTGGAATTATAACACCCTCTGATAAACTATTGTTCTGGCTTTTTTTCAATCCGTATTATCCTCAAAGAGCTATTATCGAAATGAAGATATTTTTTCAATATCAATCAAATCAGAATATAAGGAGGCAAAATAAGCTTAGGACAGAATACCTTGAAAAGATACACATTTTCTCAAGCTGTGCAGAATTCTAAAACGCAATGGAAAAATAGCAATACATTTTTCTTGTGTGTTACTATTTGCCAAAGGTTTATAGAACATTTCTAATAGGCAATCATGAACCTATATCTGTAGAGGTGGAAATCAATACACACACACATTATACAGAATCAAGAAGCTGAAAATATCAGTAAACCTTTTTTTAAAAAGTACTTCCAGTGCTTACTATAATTATAGAATTTGCCTCAACTGCAGCAGTTTTAGACCTCCACAGGAAGTCTTCAGACTCTGTGACTTTATGACGTATCCCAAAGCCTTTTAGGTTTTGATTGTGGGACCACAGGGAGCTCACACTGTAAGCAGCGACAACCGCTGAGCAGGTCAACAGCAGGAAAGATGAAGAAGGAAATAGCGAGCTGCGAATAAGACAAACTGTAACTAGTTAGAGCAGAGCTGAGAGCAGAGAGTGATTGCTTGTGGGCCTTGGGTGAGAACTTGACACTTATTAGAAAGTCCTGAGTGATGTAATGGCTTTAGACTTCAAATTATATTATTTTTGTGGACATGCTTAGAAGGATGTGGCATGCTTACAGATGAAACAAGAAAACTTATTACTATTGTTATTGTACAATTTTATGCTTTAAGACATCTTCATGTGAGATATTTCACATCATCCCATCAACATTTCCATCTTGCTTGTCATAGAATTTGAACAGAGGTTACTTACCCAAGCCCAAAGAAGTCAATGACAAGACTAACTCCAATATTCTTTTTCTTATATATGAATTTTAAAGCTTGCAGCACCTAGTAAAATGTTCTAAGTAAAATCAATTTGGAGATAATTCAAGAAATTAGTTTGGAATCATATATAATCTTATTAGGATTTCATTAAACTTTATAGTTAAATTATATACTTCCTAATTTATTTCTATTAAACCAGTGTGCAAAGAAGCCTAAATTTCCATATGTTTCCAATACATGATAATTAAATTTGTTTGGGGAAGTTGTTACATTTCTATAGAACGTTTTGTTCAGTTTTACTCCATCTTACCAGCCTCCTTTCTCCCTTTAAGAATCTACCTTCCTGTAGAATCTGCACTGATTTCACCCTTTTTATTTCTAATCGTGAGGATCTGTGTTGTTTCTTTCCTTATTTTGACAAAGTTGGCTAAAGGTTAGTCCATTTTGTTTAATCTTCCAAATAATCAACTCTTCAATTCATTAATTTTTTGTGTGTTTTTTTTAGTCTCTATTTTATTACTTTCTCCTCTAATCTTTATAGTTTACTTCCTCATAGGCTTGGATTGTACTTGTTTTTCTAGAACCTTGAGGTACATCATTAGGTTATTTATTCAAGCCTGCTCTGCTTTTCTGATGTGGGAATTCACCACTATAAACTTCCCTCATAGGATTACTTTCATTGTGACCTATAGCTTCTACAATATCATCACAGCACTATCATTTGATTGTAGATCTAATTTTTTCTTTAAAAAAATGGGTCTGTGACCCATTGATTATTCAAGAGGGTATTAATTAATTTCCTTGTGATTTCATAGCTCCTCCAGTGCCTTTTACTGGTGGTTTCTAGTTTCAATGCACTATAATCTGATAATATGCATAGGATAACTTTGATCATTTCACATGTGCTTACACATGCTTTTGGGTTAGAATACAGTCTACTTTGGAGAAAGTCCCATGTGCCACTGAGAAAAATGTGTATTCTGTTGCTATTGGATGGAACACTGTACGTATCTGTTTTCTCTGAAGGTTTGGTTCAGTTCTGATATTTCTTGGTTAATTTTTTTTTCTAGTTGATCTGTCTGTTAGTGACAGTGCAGTACTGAGTTCTCCCATCACAACTGAATTGGTGTTTGTCTGATTTCTTGTGTCCATTAGTGTTTGTTTTATGAAGTTGAGTGTTCCAGTAATTGGTGCATAGAAATTTATAATTATTAGCTCTTCTTATTGAATTGCACCCTTAACCAATATGTGGTAACATTTTTATCTCTTTTGATGTGTCTTGGCTTCAAATCCACTTTGTCTGCAGATAGGATGACTACTTCTTCTTTTTTCTCAGTTCCTGTTGCACAAAAGGATGAAAATCAATCACAAGCATTCACAAGAATTTGGATCAGCTAAACTTCTCATACATTATTGATGGGGATTTTCCACATGGACAGTCTGTGCAGAGCACTACTTGCCATTTCTATTGAAGTTCAGCATGGACTGGTCATATGACTCACCCATCTCATCCCTAAGTATTTATTAAAGACAAAGCAACACATATGTACCCCCAAAAGTACGTACATCAGTCCTTTGGCAGCTTCATCCATAAGCACTAACTGGAAGCAACCAAAATACTGAACAGCTAGATTGTCATATATTCAATACAACATTACTCCACAAAATAAGTAAACTATTGATGCACTGTGCAACCATCATGGTAAATAAAAGAAGTTAGGTAAAAGACAATTCATTGTATGAGTCTGTGTAAATGACCTTCAGCAAAGAATCATTACAAGGACAGAAATCGGATCAGTGGCTGACTGCGGCTGGATGTGAGCAAAGGTAATTGGCATAAAAGCACACAAGGAAACAAGGCCAGTAAGGTGATAGGAATGTTCCAGTTCTTGTTTGCAATGGTGGGTGCATGCTTTCCAGTGTTTGTCAAAACTCAGCGTGACACACCTAAAAAGATTGTATTACCATTATAAACTTAATATTAACCAAAAGCACACAGAATTTCATGACTAGCTTGCCCTATGTCCCTGAAAGGGCTGGTGTTTAATGACAGCTGTCAAGCCAAGTCTGCCCCAAGACATTGTATAGTTCTTGTAGTTTGGGGTTTGTCAAGGGGAAAAATACAATACAGGACACATGTTTTATAAGATTATTTATAATAGTCACCCAAGGAATTATATACAAAAAGATAGTGCAGGAAAACTGTCCACACATTAAAGAATCCAGCTGAGGGTCTGGATCCCACGGTAATGTCCTGCATGAATTCATCTGAATATCTAGAGCCCATAACAATGTCTCCTATGAGGCAAACTGGAGGCCCAGTGTCGCATGTAGGCCTGTTTCATGGATCTGCACAGGAAGGCCCTAAGATCAGTGGTGGAAGCTGGAAAGTCTGTGCCAGCGAGATGAAGGATCTGTGCCGGCAGGCTGAGGGGTCTGCACTGTAGCCATGAAGTGATGCTCAAAATAAGAACCAGAGCTCCCCTGGAAGGTACCACAGCCATCCTCAGCGACAGTGAGGTCCCGAGCTCCTCTGATGACGCAAATAGCTGAGTTCCCATCAGGAAAACCAGTGTGCCAAGCTTCTCCAGGAGACTGAGCAGTGCACCATCTTCCCCTCCAGAGCCAGGAAGTGATGCTCAGAGCGAGGACGAGAGCTCCCTCAAAGTGAACAGAAGCCATTGTCAGAGACAGTAAGGTCTCAAGCTCCTTTGACGAAGGAAGAGTCGAGTTCAACAGAAAAGCCAGCATGACAAACTTCTCCAGGAGAACCAATAGCTCCCTACAGCCTCACTTCTTCCTTTCCAGTTCTGCCACTTATGCTACCAGCAACAGCCCTCAGGTGGGCTTCCCACACCCAGCGCCATGCTGGTTCAATTCAGCTGGGGGTTACAAGCTGACCACCAGTTGTCAATCCACCACAATAGTCAAGCTCCTAAAAATGAAAAATAAAAAAGATCCTCAAAGTTGTTAAAGGGACAAAAGACAACACAGAAGTATGTCCTAATTCACCAAGTAGTAGATTGCTCAGTGCGAGTCTTAGAGGGCAGGAATGGCATGACATTTTCACAGTACCGAAAAGCAAAGGGACTGTCAATTGAGAATACTGTGCTCACAAAGTTCTCACTTAGATATGGAGAAATGAAGACACTCCCAAGGGAAAGCTGAGAGGCTAGATCTCCTCCAGGCCTTTTCTACAAGAACCGCTACAGGAAAGCCTCCAAACAGAAAGAGACATTAATGAATAAGAAGAGCCTAGAAAGGGAGAAAGTTCATTTTTAAGAATAATTACTCAGATAAATTAAGGATGCTGCACTATTATAAGCACAGTGCATAAAGTATTCATACCTTTATTATTATAAAAGCTGAAAACAATTAAAAGTTATAATAACTGTATTCATATGTTAAGAGATAGATAATATACAAAGGTACAAATTGGGACACCAAAAATTCAAAATGTGTGGAGGAGTGGAATTCAAATGTGGAGTTTTACTGATATAGTTCTTCTGGTTATTTTGTTTCTGATGTTATTTTAACAATCATGTTAATTTGCCATCATTTTAAATAGCTCATTACAACTCAAAAATATGTTTTGTGACCCTCACAGGAGTCATAAAGCAAAAATTTGGAACACAAACCAAAAATAAGAAGCAAGGAATAAAAGCACATGACTAGTGAATCGCTTAATTGCAAAGGAATAAAACTAGAGAATAAATTCTATAGTAGTCACAGTGACAACCTACCTGTCAACAATCTCCTTAAACATAAAAAAAATCAATTATCCAATTAAAAGCCAGTGACTGAAGTGTTTAAAAATAAAACTCAACTGCATTTTACTATAAGAAAGTCACTTCGTACCTAAGGACACATATAAGAATGAAAATGAAGGGATGACATAAGATATTCAAGTAAAGTCCTTTCAAAAAACAAAGCAGGACTAGTTATATGTATATCAGTTAAATAGACTTTAAATCAAAATCAGTAAAGAGACAAAGAAGGTCAATGTATAATGATAAAGGGATCAAGGCAGATGGAGGTAGACTGTGGGACAGAAATAATTGGCAGCATTAGCACCCCACTTTCAGCAAAAGGCATGTCATCAAACACAGACTTAGCAGCAAAGACACAGCAGAATTAAACTGCAGCCTGGACCAAATGGACCAAACACACATCTCCCGATAACTGTGTGCGTTTGCTGACTACTCATTTTTCTCATCACTACATGGAACATTCTCCAGGGCAGATATGACTGGATGTAAAACAAACCTCAACAAACTTAATGAAAGCTAAAGGGAGTTGAGTATCCTGTCTGTTCCTGTTGCAGGAGAAAAAAGGAAAAAGGAACTAACCCGAAAACAAAATGACAAGAAAACCTCGAACTATACAGATACATGGAAATTAAGCAGTTGATCTTTAAACAACCAAGGGATCTAGGAAAAAAATCAAAATATTAAAAATTACTGCAACAAGTGACAATGGACACAATGCATGCTAAAGCTTATAGATACTGGGAAGAGTAGTTCTAACATGGAAATTTATGGTAATGTATGTCAGCATCTAAAAAGTAGAAAGATATCAGATAAGTGACATATTGCTGCATTTCAATGAACTAAGAAAACAAACCAATGATTATTAGAAGGAAATAAGTAATAAGATCAGAACAGAAAAAAAGGAATTTGAGGCTCAACATAGAACAGTACAAAAAGAAAACAACAAAACAGAGGTTTGTTCTTCAAAAATGATAGAACAAATAAACACTTAGTTCACGTAAAATCAGATAATAAAAGGGAGCTGTTACAACAAACACCACAGGAAAAAAAAGGATCTACAAAGATTATCATGAAAAGCTAAATGCCAACAGTTTCATACTTAGTAGGAACAGAAAAAGTCCTAGGTGCACACAGTTATCAAGACTAAATCATAAAGACTCTGAACACAGTAATAGCAAGTAAGGAGGTTAAAACAATAATAAAAAATTTCCTACCAAGGAAAAGCCCATGAACAGATAGGTTTACTGCTGAATTCCACCAGAAATTTAGAAAATTAATACCAATTTTCCTTAAGTTATTCAAAAATGATTTCAAATCTATTCTATGAAGCCAGAGCTCATTTGATATTAAAACAAGGTAAGGACAAAATAAAACAATGAAAATTATGTCAGCATCTTTGATAAATATGGATGTAGAATTCTAGCCAATTTGCTAGTACAAAATATTAGCCAATCAAAGCAATAGCCCATTAAAAAGCGTGCTCATCCTGATGAAGATTCCCACCAGCAATGCAAGGATGGTTCACTGCACAAAAATCAATATCATTAGCACACCAACATAATGAAGGACCAAAAGCTTATGGTGCTCTCGGTAGATGTAGAAATGACACTTGGTGAAATTCAACATCCTTCTTTATAAAAAAAAAAAGAAGAAAACAAGTGTGTTATACAAGGAATGCACCTTCACATGATAAAGGCCATTTATAATAAGTCAATAGCTAACACATAATGAGTGGAGAAAACTGAGTTTCTTTCTAAGAGGTGGAACAAGAAAACGATGCTCACTTTCACCACTTGTGCTCAACATACTTCTGGAAGCCCTAAGTAAAATAGTCACATAAAGAAAAATTTCTTTTCCAATTTCTTAATTGGAAAAGAAAAAAAATCAAACTCTGTGTTTGCCCGTGACATGATCTCATACATATAAACCCAAAACTCCACAAACACTTGTGAATTATTGAGGATATGCCACCTGTGGCTCATGTTTTCACTTTTAAGACTTCAAATCACCATTTTTTTTGTTTTAAAGAAACATTGAAAAATATCATGAGAAGACGATCTTGTAGGACAGACACCATCGAGAGGTCATGGGAAAGGACTGTACAGACAGAAACAGGCCCTAGAAACTTTTGGGTAAGAAGGTCAAGGTGTCTCGTTGTCCTAGCTGCTCAGCCTATACATCTGTGAGTAAACCACCTTGGGATGGGCCAGTAGAGACCCTTGAGGACTGCAAGCCTAGCTGACATTGTGTGAGTCAACTACTCCTGAGCCAACCTAAAAAAAATCACAAGACACAATGAATTGAAATCATAAGAGATCATACACTGGTGTTGCACAAAGCTTACTTTCCATGTGTATTCAAGCTGGCCATTTTTTCCATTTGGGAGCAGTGTATCAACAGCACGTGCACATGTAGGCTGCAGCAAAGTAGCTAACATTTAATGATAGCCGCGTACTTTTCCAGGCTCAGTAATTAATCAGCTCACTTAGTTCTCACAACGGTGTGAAGTATGCTTCGTTGCCAGTCTTCCAAAACACTTTCACCTGGAGGCAGTATACCCCTGAGGTTCAAGGCATGAGTTCAACAAGCCCTTCCCCTGTGGCTGAATTAAATGTTTCCCACTTACCAGCTTCAGGGCTTTGGAAAATTCTTTAATTCTAGCTCCTCAGCTCTATCATCCCTAAAACTGAAATAATGAGAGAATGAACCCCTGGATAGTCTTTGAAGATTACTTGCTTTAATATATAAATACTGAACAAAGGAGGCGCTCTACAGTGTATCAGATTATTTCACCTATGTAGGTAGCATCACATGCTAAAAATCAGTTTAGAATGGCACTGAGTTGAAGTCGTGGCCACCGAGTTCAACTTTTAATTTAGTATAGAATTAAAAGAAGCGAGTTCAGTTTTGCTAATCATCAGTCAGATTGTGTGCCCATCACCAAACGTGTAATGGTCAATATCCATCATCCCAAAATGAGACTAAAATGTGAAAATATTTGGGACTCACGTCGAGATAATGTTGTAAAAGGGCTATATAATAGAGAGGGCCCTAAAAGTTAGATTTTTGCACCAGTTTTATGTCTCTCTCACTACTAAATGTAAACTTCCTCCCACTCAAAAAACACATCGTCAATATGTTTGGCTGAGTATAAAGCTCTGCCCACCATCACCAGTTGCTGCCAGCAGATCCTTTCGTTTATTCTCACTTAGTTTATTTTCCTTTTGTTTGTTCTCACTACAAATAGGTTGCTGCTGGAGTGAAGCTGATAAAGACATGTTCTGAAGTAACCCAGGAAACAGTGTGCCCAGGTGTGGTGGCACATGCCTGCAATCCCACCACTCAAGAGGCTGAGGCTGGAGGATCGTTGCAAATTTGAGACCAACCTGGGCCACAAAGTGAGTTCAAGGCCAGCCTGAACTGCATACCAAGACCTTTTCTCAAAAAGACAAGAAAAAAAAAAAAAAAAAAAAGAAAGAAAAGAAAACAATGTAAGCCATTAGATGTAGATTTAGTAATTGATGAAACAGAATAAAAATGTCTTTCTTGCACAGTGATAGGAGAATTACTGAGAATCTGTACTCATTAGACCATAGTGAAGCTAGGCACTAAGTGAATACTCATGCCCATATTCCATTAACTAACCTTTGTGGTAAACTACCCATTTCATAAAAACAGGTGAAATATAGTTTCTGCGAATTGCTGGCATTCCTCTAAAAATATTCACTTCAGCAAAGAAAGTCTTGTTCTTGCCTACCATGTAGTAACTTTACTATCAAAGATTAGACTCAATGCCACCACAATATTTGGGGTATTTCCTCTTCGTACATATTTAGAAATAATATTTTTCTTTCTTTTTTTTTTTGCCAGTTGTCATGGTTTGTGTCTAGATGTCCCCTCAAAGCCTCATGCAGTATTATAGGGTATTTTGTCTCAGCAACAAGAAACTAAGACACTAATCTATCCCTGCCCATCCCTTTTTCGTAAGAGAAGGCTCAGGTTATTTTTCTAGCGCAGAAACAGGAAGCCATGTCCAGGATAAGTGACAGTTCTGATGGTGAACAGCGGGCCTGCAGGGCAGTGGAAAGTCTTTCAAGAGTGTTTAACTGATTGGTTATTATCAAGCATAGACCAGCAAAGATGTGATCACACCAGGAAAAGTTCTAAAAATTATGCTTTGTGACAGCATCATATGCCCTGTTATGAACTTTAGCTTCCTAATTAATAACTTTCATGAGTGTATAGCTGTTTACTCAGTAAGCATGTTAAGTAGGTTATTCTTCTTTGGAACTGATTTTTCTCTGTATTACATTATCCCATTGTGAGGGATCACACAAACATCAACACAAAAAGCTTTGCTACTTTAATAATATACGATACATTGAGGATACAATAAGCCTGTGAAAATCACACTTTACTCTGTAGTTTCACTGAAACTTACAGTGCATAATGCTACAGTAATTCTCCAAGGTGCTTTACAAAGACTGCCAAGAATAAATGCATTTTATCTATTGTTAACCATTCTACAATCAGCAAGATCCTGGAGTGTGATATTGGCTTTTCCTTGTTGTTCAAACCAACAGTGCCCCACATGCATAGGATAAAACATCAGGAAAACAATAAAGAGTTTTTCAACAAATCCTAACTAAATATAAATGCTACTGAGCTGCTTTATGCATGAGGTGATTTTGTTATTTTAACATAATACAACTAAATGAGTAAACTGACTAGATGAATGTCAACTAATATGCATTTGAGGAAGATGGTACATTTCCTGCACTAGAAACAAAAGATGGCCTTCTCATTGTTAATGATCACTTCAGTCTCATGTTAGTCTATGGAAATTCTTTACATTGTAGAGAAAGTATATAAACATAATCTTGCCTTAAGTATTGGTAGAAGACTTTTGAAAGGAAGGAGAAAAGACACCATTTAAACTCAATTAACTTAGGTAGGGTTAGAGTTATAACAAGACACCATAACCCTAACCTTAATTATTACTGATGAATTTATGTTTAAACAGTTAGAAAGATAATGCAGTGTTGTAAGTGACTTTCTGTGCTTTGGTAATATATACATTTGAACTGATGAACCATGGATTTTTGTTTACTTACTTTTCCTCAAATAGTAGATAACTATCTGGTTCCCAAAATTAAAATTCAAAAGCTTTGTGGATTTTGTATGTATTTCTTTGAAGCAAAAGTGCTCTGCAGCAGTTACTACAATAAATTATGGGATTAAACAACTGGGGGTACACACAGTACATACAGACTGGAGATAATGACTAATTCCAGAGTCGTGTTTTTCCTAGTCACTTTCCACACAACTGGGACAAAGCATCCTACTCCCACAACTAAAAGGAGAGAGGTTTATCGTGGCTCACAGTTAGTCTCTGGCCAGCTAGCTCCAAAACAGAAACTGCAACACGAAAGAGCTTGGAGGTGACCAGCTGCATAAAGCATGGCGGCCAGGAAGCAGCCAGAGAAGAGAAAAACTTGGGAGGAGAACACACCTGTCCCAGTCATACCACAGTGATGTACTTCCAACAAGGCCCCAACTCCTAACAGCAAATCAGCTATCACATCCCATAAATCAATCACCTGCCCAAAGCCTAACCTCGGAGTATGTGATAGGTTTGGGGTAAATTTACATCTAAACTGAAAACAGTGCTAATGTGAAGATAGATTATAGGTTGTTACCATCCCACAGCTATCACAAAACTCAACACACTTCAGATTAGCTCAGTGGAATGAAGCTGGCCAAATTCACAAGTGATTCACACTGGCAGATTAGACAGGCATGAACGTCTGAAGTGTAGTGGCGCAGTAAAATATAACACTGAGTCATGAAACATTCTTCCTGCTGAAAGCAAAAGGCAGTGTAACAAAGGCAAGTACAGTGCCATCTGGCTCTAAAGATAGAGACTATTCTGAGAAAAAAAATTGGTAAATTGAAATAAAGTAGAACATAGAAAACAAAAAGCCTGTGGTCTAAAAGAATAACATATAAAGGATGCATGTGATTAAATGATTAAAATAAAATACATTTAGAAATGCTTGTGTTTAAACTTATCTCTTAGTGAACTTCTACTCAAATAATCAGGCATTTTTAAAATTCACACTAAATTTTAATATTAACATATAATGATTATACAATTGTGCAAATATATTCATGCGTTATTTAATGCAAATACGAAGATAGTAGAAGTGTCTAGTGAAAAGCTAAAACCAAGAAAAATAATCTTAAAGTGCATATATCGAATTTAAAACCATATAAATGAACAAATTTGTCCTCTTCAATAAAATTATTTTATCATTCAAATCATCTATTAATAAATCTTCTAGAATTGCCAAATGTTTTGTATAGTACAGTTTTGTTATACAGAATATACCTATTTTTTCCTGGGAAATTTTTGTGACAAGAGTTTTTATTGGAATGCATCTTGAACCATACTAATAGAAATGTCTCATCACTTCTAAATCTATTTTGAGACAGTTATAAACAAATGAAAAAAAGAAATAAATAAATTTTCCAAATTAGGGTGGCATATCACAAAGTGACAGTATTTTCTAATAAAAAATAATTTTGCTAAATAAGAAAATATTTTTGTTTGCAGAAATTCATGCTATGTACTTTCCTAATAAAACATAGCCAGTTTATATTACATTTTGTGAATTTACCCTAAAGTGTGAAGATATATCATCTAATTCACAGAAGTGTTAAGATAGTATTCTAAAATCACAGAACATAATCATTAATCTTCACTTCCTTGAAAGAAATCCTTTGCTCAATATTTATTGAAAGGGATTTTCAAAGGGACCAAATTTCACAGAATATTGCAAAAACGTAACTACTTGCATTCATTGTGAATATAGTTGAAATTTCTAATAAGTGGTAGTGTCATTTTCTGAAATCTTACTTTAGATGGCTGTTTATTATACTGTCAAATAAATTTCTGTTCTTCAGTCTCTAAATTTCATTACTTCTTTTATACAAAGCAGTGAATGCCAAACAGACAATTAGAATTGGTAGGTAAATGGGTAGATTATTTGTAGGGAGGAATACACTCCCTACAAAACAAGCAATCAAACTTCTGAAATTTCCTTGAATATATAGCCAAGATTGGCCTCTGAGATATTGATGGTGCATTAGGGAAATTTATTTTTCATAAGCTTTCCTGAAAATATATAAATAGATGGAAAGAAAGAAGGAAGGAAGGAAAGAAAGACAGGTTTGTGTTACTCATATATGAGTAATGTAGTAATGGAGCAAGTACTTCTTCTAAGCCCACTGGGACTTATCAGACATAAATAGATGTAACATTTTAGACTTAAGATACTACATGCATTATCAAATGGTACTAATAATTATGAGATCTAACCCCTATCGGGATATTAGAAAGCACCAGTATACACTTACAAAATAAAATTTCCTAAGAAATTTTTATCTAGGACTACACTAAATGTTACAAATATTATAAGCAGGAAGAAAAAATGCAATGTTACAGAGTTACTGGAATATATATGCAATCCAAACATCGTTTGATATCCTGAAATTCTAATAAGATAAACTAAAGCAGTGTGTTCTGTTTTATTACAAAGGCTTTCTGAGGGAAATAAAATCTGAGTGGATGAATCTGGACAACTATGTCAAAACTATTTGCTACAAGGACAGTAAATAAAAGTAAATTACATGTGTGTGTGTGTGTGTGTGTGTGTGTATAGATATACATATATATATAATACTATATATAATTACATGTATCTTCATACTATATATGTATACTTTTACTTATATATGTGTCTTAATAATATATATATATATATATTTTTTTTTTTTTACTATGTACAAAGACAAAAATTGTTACTGAACTGATTTCATATATATTCTGGTTTAAAATGACCCCTACAGGAACACTTAATATTTTTATTTACAGAAATCTTTTATATCATAATTGTCTCTTGTAAATATCATTTGTGAGAGAAATCTTTCTCAAAATTGCTTTTGCAGTTTAGAAATTTCACTACGTCAACTGGGCAGAGACTAGTCTCACTATTCAGGAATTTCGGAGAAGAGACCATGCTAGAGATTTCAAAAATCTATTCATGAAGGGCAAAATCCTTGACCTTAAAGACTTTAAAGATTTGGAAAAATAAATAGTAAGTCCACAAAATACATTAGTGAAATGCCAAAATAATTTATCTTTAGAACAATTAGAAAGGGAGAAATAAATTTTTTTATTGAAATGCCAGATAACTAATGTTCTCTTATTTCAAGAACTCCTAAGATGAGATTCAAATTATGAAGAAGAAAGAAATCCATTATATTCATGAAGAACTACCAGTGGAAATATATTAGGCTATACATGCATTCCATTTTTCCTAACATTTGGAACACAGGGCAAAGTTTGAGAGGTCACATGACAGAATTCATTTGAGTTGCAAAGGCAAAGATCTTTGTATAGTGTTAGAGATGAATTTGTTTGGCATTCACCTCCTTGGTATGTATAAATGAAACTCAATACTAGAGATTTCATTAAGTAATGTCATAAAGAATTTGGATCTATCTTTTAATAACATTATATTTTAATTATTTAGTAAAATTTTAGTGTTCATAAATATTTAATCGAATACAAATTGGGTTGATATCAAGTTAGGATTCAGGTTGAAAATGTGTATTCTATTAAACATTTCTGAGCTGGTTAAAATTGTAGTAAATTATTAAAAATTCTCCCTCCAAAGTAACTATTAGAGTCATACAGTAAAGAAAATTGGGTAGACTTTGAATCTAGATTACTCAAGCAAAATAGTAACCTTTTACAAAAGTTACTATGCAAAAATGATGCCTAAAATATTTTCATGTAATAAGGCTTAAATTCATGTTTAAAAAAGAACACTGAAATATCCTACTGGTCTTATGTAAGGTTTATAATCTTACAGTTTTACAAATGATTGCATCACTCACATTACAGATGACTAGCTATGGGAAGGAGATAATCCAGGATGAGAAGACAAACATAGAATCCAACCAATATGCGAGAATAAGTAGATAGCAAATGATAATAAATGGAATACAGATTTAAATTATTTCTTCTTATTTAACATTAAAATCCTCAACCAACCATTTCCTCATATTTCATGCAGATATTTTCTCAAATTACAAATTACACAGATTTAAGGCACAGTTGTCAGTGAATGGCCTTAAATATCTCAATGTGGATAAGATAATGGTTTATTTGGCTTATGGTTTTCAAAGTTTCAGTCCACAGTTGCTTTTGCAGCAAAACTGTTTGCATTGCGGCAAAACTATTTACACTGCATTAACCAACAAGCAGAATAGAGTAAAAGGAGCCAGTGAGAGGCATAACCTCCAAAGGTAAGCCCCAGAGATCTGCTGCTCCAACCGGTCCCCCTCTGCTGACCGCACGTTCAGCTATGAAGATTAGTAGATTCTACGATGAGTATTGTATCACTGTGATTCAGTCATCTCTCTTGGAATCTCTTATCCTAGTCACATTGACCATTAAAGTTAACTGACTGTCTTAGTTATTTTTCTCTCCTTGCTGAGATAAAATACCCAACGCCCAAAATGAAGGAAGGAAAGGTTTATTTAGCTTACAGTTTGTGGAGATTTCAGTCCATACTTGGTTGACTCAGAGGCAGAGTGGCACATGGCAGAGGGCAAACGTTCATGGTGGCAGAGCGCAGCAAAAACAACCAGAGTAAAGGGGAGAAATGGCCAAGCAGTCTCTTTCCCTCCCTTACTTTGTAAACAGGCTCCCCCAACCGAGGGGGCATGTACCACTCCCATAAATCTCCATGCCCTCCTTTTCCACAGTCTCAGGATGTATACAAAGTAAGTACCCTGGCTTCCTGCTGTGTCACTCAGCCAAACCTCTGGACTCCCCAAGTTGACACAATGTATTAACCATAACAATCCACCCCTTGTCAACTTGGCAATCACACACATTTCTTTAAACCAGTTTGCGGATACAGAGACATTATATTGCATTAGAACCATAACATTTTTCCCCCTAAAGACTCATACACATCCCTTTATGCAAAAGGCATTTAGTCCATTTGCAAGAGTTGCCAAAGTCCTAACAGTTTCAGCACTGCTGAAAAGTCCGAGTCCCAAGTCTCCTCTGAGATGTGAGGCAAACTCCTTAGCTACAAGCGCTGGTACAAATGAAAAGTTAAACACTTCCAACATTCAATGGCACAAAATAAACATTACCATTCCAAAAGGTACCCAACAGGGGAATATAGCGCATTGAAACCAAAGCAAGTCCAAAATCCAGCAGGATTAATTAATTAACATTATGTTAATGTTATCAGCATTAACATCTAACATTATGTTCTGTAATTCCATATCCAGCATCTGAAGCAACTTGTGGTACATTGTGAGCTCCAAAGGCCTTGCATGAGTCCACTTCTATGGCACTTCTGGTGGTTACAGCCTCCATGATTTCTCTCTTAGGCTTGCTTTACTTTCTCCTTGTGGCTTTGCTTAGATGATCCATGGTCCTGTCTTTTCTAAACTTTTGAGGTTTCCAGTGCACCTTTTGCTTCACACTCACAGCTTCACACACTGCCCTCCCAGGCCTTCTGAAATCTGGATGGAAGGCTCTCTAACCTCAGAACTCTTACATTCTCCATGCACTTAAAGCCAGGGCCACGTGGATGATGCCAAGGTCTGCTGCCACCTGGAGCAGTAGCCAAACTTTCCTCTGTCTTGTCCATAGGGATCAAATGCCTGGATCCCTGGGCACTCTGAATCCAATTCTGAGGAACAAATTCTCTATGCCACCTGCATTCTGGAACCTGGTGTGGCCGCTGCCACCATTCTGCAGCATGGTGCTCTGTGGCTTCCTTCTCAAGGCAAGGTCTCTCACCTTTACAGTTTTGAGGTTGCAAATGGTGGAGACTTGCTGCTTCTTATGATACTCTCATGCCATCTTTTCCATTCTCTTGTTCCTTCTCAGTAATAGAGATCTCTTCAGCCTTAGGCAAAAACTCTGGACATGAGCAAAATGCAGACAAACTTTCTGTCAAGCCATAACATACAGCATCTGCAACAACCAATGCAGTCCTTCCCAACAGAAACCTCCCGAACCTGGTCTTTACTGCCACGATTTCTATCAGCCTTCTGGTCTTCTGAGCTCTGACCAGAATCTCCCAGACAGAACAGCTGAAGGTGTTCTAGCACATCTCTTTCAGGTGACATCTCTGAACCTTTCCAAAATCTTTCCACAAGCCATTTCCAAAGGCTCTTGAACCACATGGTCAGGTATAGTAACAGCAATGACCCACTCTGCTGGTAGCAAATTCTTAGTTACTTGTTACTTTTCTCTGGTTGCTGAGTCAAAATACCAACACCCAAAATGAAGGGAGGAAAGGCTTATCTAGCTTACAGTTTGTGGAGGTTTCAGTTCATACTTGGCTGGTTCTGAGGCAGAGTGGAACATGGCAGAGGGCAAACGTTCATGGCCACAGAACACAGCAAAAATAACCAGAGCAAAAGAGAGGAATGGTGGCAAGCAGCCACTTTTCCTCCTTTACATTGTAAACCAGCTACCCCAACCCAGGGAGCATAGTACTCCCATAAATCTCTGTGCTCACTTCTTCCATAGGCTCAGGATATATACAAAGTAAGCGCCCTGGCTTCCTGTTGAGTCACTAAGCCAAACCTCTGCACTCCCCAAGTGAACACAATGTATCAACCATAACTCTAACTTTGTAGCTAGACAAGACTAAACCTGGCTAGAGGTTACACTGTGCCTTTTAAAATATTAAGGTACAGTGGAATAAGCGCTTGCCTAGCAAGCGCAGGGTCCTGAGTTCGATCCCCAGTACCGCAAAAAAAAAAAAAAAAAAAGTAAAATAAAATAAAATATTAAGGTAGAAGAATTATCCGTACTGTCTTACGTCCTTCTGACAAAAAGTCCTTCACATGGTTGACCCTACAGTAGAGAATAGAGAATTATGAAGCATACAAAGAAGGCAGATTTACATTCCTGTGCCTTATACTAAAAAGAAACTCTAGGGCTGGGGATATAGCTCAGTGGAATAAGCGCTTGCCTAGCAAGCGCAGGGTCCTGAGTTCGATCCCCAGTACCGCAAAAAAAAATAAAAATAAAAAAAAGTAAAAAGAAACTCTAAATGCCTAACCAAATTAAGACTTTTTTCCTTGTACTTGTAAAGCAACTCAAAGTAATTAAAAGTGTCTCTTCTTGGGCTTAATGAGAGAAAAATGCACTCAAAGGGTAAAGAATTGCTTTCAAAGTCGCTAAACATCACTATAGAAGCCGTGAGGGCAGGAACTTATGCCTCTTTGCTCACTAAAGTACCTCAGGAGAGGCAGGCACAAGGTGGGTGGGCTATAACTCTTTGTTGAATGAATAACACACAAATATTTTAAGTGAGCAAATTCCAGTTCAATAATTTGCTCAACTCACAGGAAATATTTCTAAATTACTGCTCTTCTATATTTTGATTAGAAGTACTTTTTTCATTTGATTCATTCCAAGGTGGCTAAGAATAATAAAATTCTTACCAGAGCCCAGCTCCATGCCACATTTTTTTCATGCTTTATCTAATTTCATGCCCACAGAAATTCTATGAAGTATTATATGCTAATAGTGATAATTTAAATATGCTAGTAGTTATAATTTAAATATATGCCTCCAATACACACATGGAGAATAGAATGATGAAGTAGTTTGCCCTTTGTATTGGTGAGCTCTCTCTTCCTGGGACAAATTCCATGGCACCTACCACTTACAGGAGGAAGAGTTTACTTTAGCTCCTAATTCCACAGGTATCAGACCATGTTTGGCGATTAGCAAGGCAAAAATATCATGATGCAAAAGCACCGTAGAAGAAAGCTGCTCAACCCATGAAAGCCAAGAAGAAGGAGCAGGGAAACAGCTCTAGAGAAAAGGGTCAGGCATTTGATACAGTCCCCAAGTTCATGCCTCCATAACCTACCTCTTCCAAACAGAGCTCTGTGTCCCAGTAGCCCACTGAGCTTTGAACTCATGAACGAGGTCACGCCCCATAATCTAACCACCTCTCCAGCAGTGTTTTAATCCAGTCAATTTGCCAAACTAGATTAACGGAGGCCTTCCCGCACTACAGCAACTAGGAAGTCACAAAACCACGATCTGAACACAAGCTTCCTTGACCACTAAACTCGGATTCTCAATGACTGCTCTAGATCTAGAGGACTACTAGATAGAAAACTTATTTCCTGGAAACCAACTGCATGCATACATCTTCCCTCAAGAAGGGAAAAAACAAAATGTATGATTTTCTTAGCCCCGTATTTATCAGAGGTTAATTTAAAACACAGGATTTTATTGCCATTTTGGGGATCTAAAATAAAGCACAGGATGTGAAGCTTGGTTATACACAGTTCGGATATGTTTAAAAAATATATAGTGACAGCATACAAACATAGTTCAAAGAACTTCTATTTATCTCATAATGTGGCCAGGGAAATTGCACAGGTCTGTGCTAATTTTTCTCATGTAAGATCAATATTAAGATAATTTACAAAGCAAGACAAATTTTATACTTCAGAGTGCAAAAGGATTTTCTTACAGGTTTGCTTCTGGATGAAGTGCTTGTAGCTGTAAAATAGCTTCAACCATTGGATGTACAATTGCCTCTTTGCATTCAGACACTCTGCTGGTCAGCTTTTCTTTCCCAACTCATAAACAATCATGCTTGGAAATAAAGGCATGAGAAATATTTATTTTCTGACATTTTTCAAATGAGTACCTTAAGGAATACTTCCTTTTCCCATATTCACAATAACCCAAAATATAGAAATCAGCTGCCCCAAGAAGTAGCAGCGTTTCAAAAGATCTTTTTGAGCATTGAATAACCTGTGGCTGATGATGAGGAAGCATCCTTTCAACGGCACCATTTACATCTACACAGGAGTCTGTTAAGGGTCAACAACAGTGTGATTGAATAACTTCATTTGAAATTATAACCACTGTTCATTCACCAAAAAAAAAAAAAGAAATGCAAAGCCCAGAAGGGATTTAGGCATTATAGACAAGAAAACAAAATACAACAATTGCTCTCCAAGACCTGTTTGGTTGAGTTAAACAATCAATTTAAAGAAAATGAGTACTTGGAGTTTGTGTAGTTCAGCTTCTTTCACAAAGCTATGGACTGCAAGGTGCCATTGGTCATTTCTATGCAGGTTGTGCTAGTATAACAGGAGTCACAGAACTCAAAAAAGAGTCACTATTTTAAATAACATGTACCTTTGGCATGCCTCTCCTTCCTGTCCACAGTGGTGCTCACCGGCACCTCCCCAAGCCCACCCAGACTGGCACTAGTGTTTAGTGTTCCCTGGGAATGAGAGGTGGGCTTGAACTGGGTCCCAGGAGCAAGAACCACCCTGGGTGTACCTCACCAGCTGCAGGAGTTCTTTATCTGATAAAGCGATGTCTACTCTTGATCTTACCAATTGCCTGCAGAGCAAAACTGGTCAATATATCACTTGCACAATGTTGAACTCATCTCATTTTAGTTTCTTTAGTCAATAGAAATTGTCTTTTCCTTTCTTCTGGAGTTCTGGTGAGAGGCCACGATGCCAGGCAATTACTGATGTTTTGCTGCTTCACGTACTATCTCTAAACACTATGAATTGACTCTCAGACACTTCAGATGTGCTCCATTTTAGAGAAATAAACACAGATGCATTTCTGCATCTTAAATCTGATATAAATGGAGGAAGGTGATGGGTGTGAAGTATTATGGGTTTGTAAGTATTATGAAACTATGTGTTCACAATTTTTTAAAAGAGAAGGATATCTACTTTGCAAACTTTACAACGTACAAAGAATTTAAATTTCATCTATAAACACTTCATTTGCCTAAAATGTCTTTATTGAAATTGCTTTGTGATGTGAACTGGCTAATATCAGCTCCAGTAGGAAGCTATTGAGTCAGAGGCAGATTCACATCTAATCAGTTCATTCATAAGGATTATGGTCACGTGATCCAATATCTACTCAATCATTGCATGTTCATTTATGGGAGGCACTTTCCTTCAGGCAGTGTTTGTGGATATAAGTATTTGGATGATTGACTTATTCAGTGCAGTAGTCTTTCCTATAGACTTAAAGCAGAGACCTACGTAGGGCTGCAACATACCTTGACAATAAGTTAAATGAGTATTTCTTAAATACATGATTCTATTAAAGTCATATTCTGTTAGATATTAGTAAAAGAAAGTGTCCTGGAACCAGAAACTTTAAATATAGTAGAGGTTCATTTAATTCAGAATGTCTCAGTACCAACAGCATGCTAACATATGTTGTGAATCTCAAAAGATATGGCTACAGTATTTGTATTTTTCAGTTTTATTTTATTGTTGTCATCTTTTCTTTATTTTAGAACTCTTATATCTGAAGCATTTCTTAATATGCCTAAAAGTTATGTTTGAGATCTACTGACATAAAATCATTTTAGAGATACCCAAAAGAGTGCCTATAATGCTCTCTACACTTAAATATAGACTATAAGACAAATATTTTACTAAAAACTAAATATAGCTGCAACTTTTTAGATTTCTAAGTAGGAAGAACACAGGAAGTCTGTGATATTAAATATTATACACTCACTGGCTACCTTAGGCTTTAATCAAGATATGAAGGGTAAATTTCAAGTGAATGAGGAATTATTTTTAAATCCTGACAATGACTCCATATCTCCTTAGGTATATTTTAAATATTTAAAATAAAACTCATAAACCTAGGCACATGTCAGAGCTGGTAATCTGAATTGGTGGGTTAACAGTTCCAAAAATTTAATTGTTAGCAAACCCCATGAGGGATTTAATACAGAACCAGGATTGAGACTCATCCATGTAAAAAAAAAAAAAAAAAATGCAATGTACCAGTGGGGCAGACAGTGTTAAAACTGATGATTGACCCTCAACCCCATAAGGTGACCATCAGACTATACCAACAAGGGACAATATTGGGAGGAATGCCATATGCACATATTAAGAATGGCAGAGAACTTCTAAACAGAGTTCTAGATCCAGGGAAAGGAATCAGGACTGATTATAAGCTTAGGAAATCAAAAGAAAAAAGAAACACTGGAGGAGTATTAGGCAAGTTTTATACCTCTCACACGACCGATGCAGAGATAATGCTGAAAATTAGACTTGGCCCTAAAAGACTGATAGTGTGAATCAGTGGGTGACCGGGTTGCTCAGGAGCACAACATCGTGGGTTCCATCCCCAGCACTGTGAGGAAAAAATAAAAAGATTTGGCACTAAAAATTGGTGATAAGATGAACTATTTTTTTAAAATATTGCTACAATGTGTATTGATCACATACAATAGTTCATGGTTTGTGTAATTGTAACAGCACTGCTATGAAGTAGCAAACCTAATTTCCGTTTGAAGAAATGAAATAGCACTGAGGGAGGTTAGAAGACTGCCCAGTGCTCTGCACCTAGTAAGTGCAGGACCAAGATTCCATCCGGAACTGGACTAGAATTAGGGCACAAAGTACAGATAGAGTAGCAGCAAAAAGAATCATGCAGCTTATAATTGTGAAGCACCACTTGGGAGGTATTCTCTCCTTTTCTTATTTTCATATGTTTGGTTTTGTTTTCTGTACCTGAATTCTCATACAGCAGGAGTCGTCATCTCAACTTGCACGTGGAGCTTAAGGAGCTTTAGCTACAAAACTTGCAAGTTGAAAAAGAAAGAAATTCAACTGGGTGATCAAATAGTAATAATTTTGAAATTCTATGTTTGTTAAAACCTGACACAGAAATAAGCTGACAGAACCCCAGGAGTCCCAGAAAGGGCCGTGTTGCCGGAGGGTCTGGGTTCTTGTCAGAGCTCAGGGGTGGTTCAGTCCAGTCTTCGGTTTTAATACTCAACAAATTCACATTCTCTTTGTTCAACTTTGGTTCGAGACTTCTTAAAAAATTCTAAACACATCGATAAAATAATTCCCTCTAAAGTCAAGGGATAAAAACTTACATGCACAAACTGGTTATTTTCTTATCTGTCTAGGTTATTTTCATGAATATTTATCACTAGTCAGAGAGCAATCTGATTCCTCCTCCAGAGCACTGTGCCCAGCAAACTTTGCTTTCACAGAAGCATAAAATCTGCATCATTTCCATCCCTACACAAGAGCGCTCATTTCTAGTGTAGAGTATGTGGTTATTCCCTTTGTAATATGGTCGTTAATTAGTGAGAAATGCATTTTTGGGCTTACTGATAGCCAGAATGAATATTAGCTTTTCCTTCCATTCACATCAGTCAGTTGATCCAGTTTAACCAACACCAGTGTTTGTAAATCTTACACATTTTTTTACACTGAAACGATCTCATCAACCAAAGTTCATTCCTTATTTTTATTCTCTCATCTTTCTCTGTTTCTATGTGATCTCAAACCCCTAGAGCAGTACATTGCATTGGGACACACAAAAACTTCTGATAGCGAAAGGATAGAAATTTGATGTGATAAAAAAGCACTTTAGGGAATTGTGCAGTGGTAAAATCCCATCCAGTCTCATTGTCTATTCATGAGGAGCAGACAGTCATTTTGCAACAAGTTCTCAAAGGATACCCAGAACATTATTTCTTTATACTAAGAATGTACTGAGTACAATTAAGTAAAATATTTTAAAATAATTGCATCTGAGTCCTTGTTCAGAATAATTCCTTAAACCCCGTGGGAGTATACATTAATGGTATTATGTGACAAATTATCACAAACTTAAAACATTAAAGCAGCATTCACTTATGACCTCAGTGCTCTGGTCAAGAGTCAGGCATAAGATCTCTGAGTTCTCTGTTTATGATCTTTCAAGGCAGCAAGGTGGCATGGCTGAGCGGACTAAGGCACAGGATTAAGGGTCTTTCAAGGCTACATGGAAGTTTGCTGAGTCGTGTTTTATCTGGAGTCTTAAATAGAGGAAGATGAGCTCCCAAGTTCATTTAGGGAGTTGGCAGGATATCTTTCTACAGACCGTGAGCCTGCGCTGCCTACTAGCTGCTGCCTAGAGACCACATTCTGTCCCTTGCCGTGTGCTTCTTGCAACACGCAAGTCTATGAAATGCATTGCCAGCAACATGGGGATTGCATAACACAGCATGATCATGGATGTGAAATCCCAGTGCCTTACCCACGTTCTGTTGATTATAAGCAAATCATAGCTTCTCTTCCACTGGCAGGAGGAGACCAGATGCCCTCAAAAGCTCAGGAGGTAGAGACCATGAGTTCTCCCAGCATCAGTCTGTGTCAGAGGAGTAGAAGGCAGGGTGAGTGTGACTAGAAAGGAATTTGATCATAGCCAAAATGTTACAAGTACATTCCTCTCTTTGTCAAAGAATTATTGCACTCTTACTGCTGTTCATTTCTCCTGAATTTCTGAACCAGCTATGCCAAATTCTCATTAAGTAAGTGTCTGAAATCCCCCCTATTCCAATTTGGTGAAAATGCCTGGGGGCCAGTCTGTGGCATCTACCCCAAATGATATTTAAACTAAAGAAACTTGAAAGCGTCTTACATCTGATTACATCTTCTACCTACTGATAATATCTTTTGCCAGCGTTTTAAATATATTTAACTTAGTTATTTAGTGATCACTCAGCGATTTCTCTAAGTTTTTAAAATTTCTTTGCAATAATAATTGCAGCAATAATATTAATAATAAAACGAGTTTTCAGTGGACATTTCCAAACTAAGGATCTTTCCAAGAGCAACTCTTCAGAAATTTGGGATGACCCTTCTTTAGCCTTTGACTTACAGTCTCAAAAGCTACAGGTTACATTCACAATCTGGACACCAAAACTGCATCGGAATATAATGGGTTTAATGTTAACATGTAAAGAAACATTTCAAAAAAGGAGAAGAAAAAGGAGTTTCAGAATTTCACCAGGCAACATCATTTTGAAAAGAAAAATCATATCGAGGACGTGAGGGCGATCTGGCTGCGGCGTCTGTCACCCCACTGATCACCAGGGTTGATTCGGCTGAACTGGCTGGCTGGGTGGGTGTCCCCTTCCTCCCTCAGCGCTCCATGTGCGTCCCTCCCGAAGCTGCGCGCTGGGTCGAAGAGGATGACCACCCCCGATAGAGGAGGACCGTTCCTCGGTCAAGGGTGTACGAGCAGCTGCGCTCCCCTGCTCGAAGCTCCATAAAAGTTCTTGAGAATCATGGTTCTTCCACATTAAAAAATGCCAAACAGGACATCTTCCTTTTTAATAAACCTTGTGATAATGTATAATGCAATGTTCATAATTTTCTCAGCTGCTAACCTTTTTTGCCCCCATTGTCCCCTTATAGTTGAATTCAACTGACTAGTACTATTTTAAAGTAACTGCTTTAAATAACCTTAGGTCTACCGTCTAAAAATATGAAGTTCCACACTTTTATATTTTTCTGATTTCTGTATCACTTTTACTACATTTTTATGCATAGTCCATAATTTTTCTTATATTTTAATAACTAAATAGGAAAACCAAATTTTTTCTCAGAAATTTAGAATGTCTTCTCTTTTCAACAGGTTTTTTTTTTTTTTATGTTCTTAAGGAAAAACTTTTAAAATCCTTCCTTTATGTTCTCAGTCCGAGAATTTGTGCTGATAGACGAGAAATAATGAGCCCAAAACTCTCTGAAAATTTTCCTTCTGTTAAGCTCTCTGTGATTTAAATATATAGTATGTTTGTCTGCGTTAGTTTAATTACACAGACTTTTTCTGTGTTGGGAAATGATATAGTATTACATATTCCAAAATATCCAGTATAGATCTGTACATGTAGAAGTGCGACAGCGATTCAGAGGCTGAACCTGCAGGTGTACAACAGGTCACTAAAAGCAGGGTGAAGCTTGGCATCTGTGCTTTTGTGTTATGTTTCCCTTATTACCTTAAAACTTTGGGAAGAACCCTGCTTAGCTCTGCATATAGCGTTCTAATAATTTAGGGAGTATCTGGGCCACCAGTATATTAGCCCTAATTTTAACCAGGCGCTCTCATACCTCTCCATGGCAGGAGATACGAAGATAAAAGTAATTTTCAGGATTTCCTGGGACATGTAACTGTCACTTTCTGTGACATCCAGTTCCAGAGTCCCTGGGCCAATGCCTGGAAATGCCCAGTCATTGTGCTAAACCTGCAGTCACTTCAGATTCCAGGAAAAACAAACATCTGCGGATTGCCCAGGATGAAGTCATCCCCTGACTAAAAACAAGTACTCCATGAGGGAGGTGAGACTGCCTCACAAAGCAGGAGCCATCATTTCACCATGGAAACAGAATCACCCCCAAGGGGTGACGGCTCTCCCAGAAACCCCCCCAACCAGAATTACCTACATGCAGTTCTGCAAATCCCCTAACTAAGCTAACCCCCAACCCTCGCCTTTGTTCACCTTTTCTATAAAACTGAAAAGCCCCTGTCATCCCCTCAAAGAAGATCTTAACTGCTCTGTGCTTCCCACTGTGGCCACGATGTTAAAGTTTCTTTCCTTTTCGTTACATTGCTGGTGACCTTGGCTGACAGTATGGAGTGCTCCAGAGCTGGGTTTTTTTTCCTAAAAGTAGTGACATGACTCTATGTAATAAAATGTATTCAGTATTTTTATCGTTGTTTTGACTCTTTCACATAATAGTATATATTTTCAATTTAATGAAAACCATACATGGGCTAACAGGACACTTTTCCCTATCATATTATAACAAATATCTGAGGACAAAATAAATGTTAAAGGATAAACTAGAAGAAAATGTAGAAACCAGGCAGTCTACCACAATTTTACACACAACATAAAAGTCTCAAAGAAGGAGAATAACTTGCCCAAGAATTAACATGTGATTTTTGGCACAGTGTGATGGAGATAAAAAACAAAAACATTCTGTACATGAGTTTGACAAATTTACTCATTCTTCAGCAAATATATGCACTTATTTACCTATTTAACAATCAAATAGCTATTGATAGTTGACTTCATAACAACCACTCTGTTAGTTTGTCCATTACAAGGGTGAGTAGAACTTGGTTTTTCCTCTGCTATAACTTCTGGAAACCTGGAAAAGCAATCATAATGACATACACACTTTCTTTTCAAAAAGCATACACAGAAAACAACAGGAGAATAAGGATGGGGAGCCTTGCTATGTACTGAGATTAATCTGTACTTGTGCCATCGATTGTTTTCTGAGACCTGACACTCTAATGTATTCGTGGTGACATAATTAGCCTTTGATGTTCTGGAGGAAGGATGGTGAACCTTTTTGAGACTGAGTGCCCAAACTGCAACATGAAACCAGCTTATTTATCACCCAGGGCCAACACTGTAACTAAGCCTGAATACTGATGTTTTAATTTAGAAAACGCAACTCACATTAAAAGAAAAACCTGCTAACAGAGCTTTCAGTGATACAAAAAGCCCACTGCCGCATGCGTGCTACAGGTTCACCGCGCTTGTTCTAGAAGTTTGATGTTAATCTAATAAATGTTTAAACTTACAGATCTCTATTTCTCTATGCTTAATAATAGTAGATAGAGTAGATTGTACAACAATCAGAGAAGGATCATATTTTTTAAGTGTGAGCAACAACAAACTATAAACAAGCTCTTTATATCAAGAAATGTCAAAACCTTTGCTAGTGCTTCTTACCTATTTCTTTCTCAAATAGAACCACTCATTACTAGTTTGCATTTCTTTCTTTAGTAATGGTGCCCTGACATATAGAAGTGGAATGACTTTGACCAAAATCAACAATCCTATTCCCTTAAATCATTTCTTAACTTAGAAAAAGTATATTTAATTGTAGATCAGGATTTATAATAATTAAGATTATTATATTTATTTTTTAAATTCTTTTATTTCAAAAATTAAAAAACAAAGCAACAATGAAGACAAAATCAAAACAACACAAAAACAACAAAAATGATACACAACCTCAAAACAAAATGACAGGAATTAACAATGGTTGCTACATATTGAAAGGAACAGTCAATGTTTAAAAAAAGATTATTATATTTAAATAAATTGACTTTATCGTTTCCCAGAACTATGCAGTAACCTTAGTCCTAAGCAAAAGAGCTAGACTGAACTATTTTGCAATAATTTGTATATAACTTTGTAATTTTTTGGTAAACAATGCATGTATTTTGTTCTTTTATATCATTAGTGATATACCTACTTTCTATTACCAATAAGATCTTGTGTTTACCTATGAAATGAATTGATTAATTTAAATACATAAGTATATCCTTCAAAAATCTTAAACAATCTTCTTTATGTATGATGTATTTAAACTATTTTGCTCTTTCCATGTGTTTGTATTTGTTAACAATAAATGACATAATGAGGAATTTAACTGGAGTAGTACACATTGACCACCCTCTCCACGTTTCTATCTCTCTGCCTTCCCCAGCCTTTTGTATCCACTATTTCATGTTCTACTCTATAAGATCAACTTCTTTTAGATTTCATATACAAATGAGTTGAGAATTTGTCCTTCTGTGTCTAGCTTATTGCTCTTACTAGTGCTCTATTACACAGCCAGATGACCACAGTTAACCGTAATGTATTGAAGATTTCAAAATAGGGGATTTGGAACGTTTTCTCCTACATGTCTCCATTCTTTTCCTCATGGCTGGGACAAAATATTGAACACTGGAAACTAAACAAAAGAGAAGTTTATTTTGATTCAGGTTTCCAGCACATAGTCAGCAGGCTCCAAGGGAATATGGCAAAATGGAGGGCCATGGCGGAAGGAACCTGCACATTTCAGGACAGATTCGATGCGAAAAGTCAGGCAGGAGCTAAGTAGAAAGACCTATCCTTCCGGGTAGTACACACAGAGACCCACCTCTTCCATCCAGACCCCGCCTCCTAACAAGTCAAATTAATGCCCCACAGTTCCAACATCTTCTGAGAATGTGAGGCTTTGGAGCAAAAATCAACAGCACTCATAAACAAATGACAAACTCATTGACAGAGAAATTAGGGGAACAACACAATAACATGCAAAAAATGAAACACTTAGGAATCAATCTAGCAGAGGAAGTAAAAGATCTCTACATTGAGAACTACAGTACTCTGTAAAAGGAGATGGAAGATGCTATCAGAAAATGGAAAGATATCCCTTGTTGTTGGATAGGAAGATCCAACATAGTGAACATGGTCATACTCCCAAAACCATTATACAAATTTAATACAATCCTGATGAAAATACCATTAGCATATCTCACAGAATTGGAGGTAACATTCCTGAAATTCATTTGGAACCAGAAGAGACCTAGAAAAAGGAAAAAGTTTTCCAGGCAGCAAATGCAAGGCAGGGGGCACCACAATTCTGCTTGAAATTATACTACAAAGCTACTGCGATAAAAAATAGCATGGTGCCAGCAAAAAAAAAAAAAAAAAAAAAAAAAAAAAAACAGATTTGAGGATCAAAAGAACAGATTAGAAGATGCAGAAATAACTGCAAACACACTCGGCCACATTATCTTCAACAAAGAAGCCAGAAACATTCACTGGAAGAAAGACAGCCTCTTTAATAAAAGGTCCTGCAAACCTGGCTTTCCACGGGCCAAAGACTAAACTAAACCCATATCTCTCATCGTGCACTAAACTAAACCCAAAATGGATCAAAGACCTAAACATTAAAACAGAAACACTAAATCTTCTGAAAGAGAGAATAGGTAGAACTCTGAAGACATAAGTAGGCAGAGACTTCATGAACAAAACCCCAATCACACAGGAATTATCACAAAGAATCAAAACCTTGGATCTCATCTTATTAAAAGAAAAAACTTCTCCACAGCAAAAGAAATCACCGCCAAAGCTCAAAGATCACCCATAGTGCAGGAAACAATTTTAGCCACCTGTACCTCAAATGACTACTATCCAGAACATATAAAGAAAAAATATCAGACCCCCCTAACTTCAAAGACCCAATCCAGATATAAACCATAAAAACAAAGAAATGCTAAATGTTTGAGGCAAAGGATATAATTACCCTGATTCCATAATGACACAATGTGTATAAGTATTGAAACTTCACTTTGTGTCCTATCTATATTTACAATTATTATGTCAACTAAAAATATATTGTTTCAAAGAGTTTAGTGTTTAACCTACAGTATGTATGCATGTTTTGTGGGAGCAGAGTTGTGGCACGCCTGTTGCTTTTCTTGAGATTGTTTGTGAAATGTCACACAGTTTTAACCTGAAAGGTTGCTTTTTATCCTAGAGCCAAACATTTCTTGTTTATATTTTTATTTTATTAATAAATGTTTGCAATTCATGCAGTCTACAGTCATCTTGGGGAGTGGTTCCATGTACGTATCACAGTTGGTTTCTTTTTTTAATCCCCTTTCCCTTCCCTCCTTTCTCTCCCTCCTTCTTGCGTGTGCTTACCCTTTCCCCTTTCTAATACTTGTGGGTATTGTTTGACTTTTCTCGTGTTATGGAGTGCAGCATTTGCCTGAATTGGGGCTGTTAGTTCCTATACATGGTACAGTTTTATGCTTCTTTCTGTTTCCCCTGCTCTCTCCCCTCTTGCCCTTGTTCCCTTAAACTGCTTCCCTATTCCAAGAGCTCTGTCCTCTTGTCCCTTCCTACTCATCTTCCTTCATCTTCTTTGTTTGTACTTTGCCCCACTCAAAGGAGAGATACCATATGGTACTTAAGCTTGTGTGTTTGGTTTATGTCAGTCAACATTATATGTTTCTTGGGCATCCGTTTTCCTACAAATGTCTCAAATGTTTTCATTCTTTGTAGCTGAGTAGTAGTTCACTGTATATGGACACCACATTTTCTTTAGTTGATGGGTGTACGGGCTTGTTCCAGGACTTAGCTATCATGAATTGTGCTGCTGTAAACATTGGTATGTAAGTATCACTGTAATTTGATGACTTAAATTCTTTGGGAAGAGACCTGGCAGGGGGGATGGCTGGACTTCATACAATTTTTACTGTCACTTCTTTGAGAAATCTCTATACTGATTTCCATAATGTTTGTACTAGTTTGCATCCCACAGATGGTGCAGGAGGGTTCCTATTCACCATAGCCATGCCAGCACCTGCTATTGTTTGATTTTCTAGCGCTTGCCTTCCTCCACGAAGAATGGCAATCATTAGGACCCCAAGGTATTCATGTGTAGTGAAAAGAGCCAGTAAGATCTTCAAGACCAGTTTAAGAGAATAATAATAATAATAATAACAATAATGCAATCCCATTTGACTTTTTAATTCTTATCTTCTCTTAATTAGGTGGTGCCATTTTCCAGAAGCCATATGGTACATGACATTGCATCTGTGTGAGCATAGTAACAGATATGAGAATCTAACTAGCTTACTATTAAATCAGACATCAAAATAATTTGCAAAAAATATGAAGCAATAACATTTTTCTTTCTAAAAGCTTCAAATATACTTTGTTTTTATAAATATATCACTTAGTTTAATATATAATGAGATATTTAGGTTAATAGAAACGTAAGCATATACTGATGTTATTTCTATTAATCTAAAATGTATTAATATATAAAATATACTGTTGTTTTAACTGAGTGTGGAAGTTAATAATATCCTAATTAGGTAAATATTTATGGATGTAACTTTATATTTAGCCAAAGAGCTCTTTAGGTTTCTCAAAAATAATGAGAATAATAAAACTGTAGAGAACAGCTCTTCTAAAGAAGCCAGCAGATTCACATATTTTCATGCCCTTTTGTTAGACCATCAGTGTCACCAAATGGACACAATATAACAGGTGCTATGTTGACATTCACTGAGCTTTGAACATGCTGACGATGGTAAACTACCACGTGCAGGATGCATGTGTTATGTCGATAAAACTTGACATTAGCTACAGTAATTCTCATGGTCATTAGTAAACTTGTTGAACTGCATCTAATAATCCCTACTTGGACATCATGAAGAAGACACAACTATCACACTTCAACAACTTGTACTGATAACCACAGAGTGTTTCCCTTCATGTGCAGGTTTGGGAAAACTGGGTACTTTAGTAAATGTAGGTTTCATAGCTGCCCAAGGACTGTGATTAAAACTGAGTTGGCACCTCTCAGCCTCCTCTGTCCTGCTCCCTCTGTGCCCTGATCTCCATGTCTGCTTCTTCTAATGGAGTTTTAGGCCAAGATTCTCAGCTCTTGGTTCCCCTACAGACCAGGCTCAACCTCCTCTTCTATAGCATTGGTCAAGGAATGGAGCTGTGCTGGAGGGTAAGAAAGCTCTACACACATGACCACACTGTGAAGCTCCAGATCTGCCTTCAAAGGGCTATAGAAACTTTGCAGCTTTATAGCAAAAGGGAACTAAGGTAAGGGTTGAGGTTGCAGAGTGAGGTGGAAACGGTTTTGCACCTGGTACCATAGGTAATCTTGGTCAAGTCAAGTTCTGGTTTACTGGCATCTCAGGACTGTTTCTTTAAAGTCAAGAGATAACCATCATCTCTGAGGGAGCAGTTCAGTCAGTTCCCCGGATGAGGTGTGGGCTCTTCTTTCGTGAGAGAGCAACCTCAGTTCTGATCATGGGGTAACTGCTCCCAGTTTTGAGGTGACTTCATTTGCTGGTCTGCAAGGCTCTGCTCTTTCTGGAAACTGGGGTAACTACAGATTTAGGACAATGACTTTATATTTCTAAACATTGCTCCCATGGACCTGATACTGGACATTTTAAAGAGCTGGCAAGTGGATGTCCTTGAAAACCTTGGAAATTATTTGCTCTATCTTGATGACTTCTGTCTTGAAATGACATGCAATAGCCTGGTAATTTTAGGGATTGTAGCACAAATGCTCTCTCAGGGATCCTCATACCCATAGTGCTGAATTGAGTAAGAATCTGTCCCAGACAGTTAAGGTGATAAAGGAAATAGAAAATGAAAGCATAAATGCCAGTTGTCATCCTGTTTTGCATTACCCGTTGGACATCTGCCCACTGAGTAGATCTCTAGCCTCCGATTCTGTTACACTAAGACTTAGTTTACAGACAGATAGGATCACAGTTTTCTTCAGTGGTTGCATTACTATCACTTGCTGTTCATGAGCTTAGAGATATCATGAAAACTAAGAATTTTACATTAAGATTTTAAATTAACCAGTGATGCATTTTAGTGCCATTGTTTATTTCTCTTCCTATCACAACCCACTCAGGGCTGCACTCTAAGGCTATGTGCTAAAATGGTTACTTTCTCTAAACATGTCTTCTGACTCTAAGGCACGGAAATAATTCCATGTCTTCAAAAAACTCAATTCAATGACTATTTCATAATAGAACTCCTTACTATTTAAAATGTGCACTATTCAGCACAAAAAAGGATGGATATTCATAAAACAAACTGAAAAAGGTAGGTATGTGCATGACATTAATTCCTTTTGAAAATAGTGTGTTGAGTTTTGTAAACAAGAAAGAGATCAGCTACGTTTGAACAAAACATAAAATTTCAAAACACATGGAATCTTCATTACTTCAGAGACTTTTTCTCAGAATTTCTAAATTTATTTCAGGGAAAAATGTCTTTGCAAAGCAGAACAGAACAGAACAGAACAGAAGTTAAGAACTTTGTCTCTGGAACCAACGGTCCTAAAATCAAGTCTCAGTTCTGGCTTTATTGCACTAATTTGATTTTCACCTAATGGTAGCTTATCCTCCTATTAATTTCTTTTATCTAAAATGCAGTTAATAGGAATATTTATCTCAGTCTTATTTTTAAAATAAATGTTAATATTGTGAAAGGTTTATAACAGTTTTAGATACATAGATAACATAATTTATCAGTTTGATAAAGAAATAAACTGGACCCTATATGTATGCATATGTATTTACTAATGATCACTGTACCCAAGACCTTCACACCGATCTACACCGGGTGGCTCTGTGATGCTCCTGCCTCAGTCTCCTGTAAGTGTTGGGACTAGAGGTGTTTACCAGCATGCCCAGTTTGTAAAGTTTTCCTATCCCACAATATAATACAAACATTTTCAAACTCAGAAACCAAAGGAATTGTGTAGAGAGTGAAGGTCAAGTGGCCAACCCAAGGAGGGATGATGAAAGATACACACACAAAAAGTGAGACCAGTGAAGAAAAGAAAACACATATTCCCCCATGCCAAGGACAGTTAAAGTAAAAAAATGTGGAAGCAAAACTATCATACTGTCTACAATATTAATAAACAACAGTGAATGTTTCTAAGTTAACTGAGAGCGTAAAGTTTTAAACCCATCAAAGAGGATATATAGGATTCTTTTCAAAAAGGAGAATGAGCTGTACCATATTCTCAATGAAATATTAACTAACGTATTGCAAAAGTTTCCTATCAAAGAAACACTTTATTCTCTTTCCTACTCTGGAGCAAAACAATAGTCAAGGAACACTGAGAAGTTCAGGTTTGCATTGAAGTAGGATAATTTTATGACAAAGTACAAAATGAGAAGCTTGAACATTTTGCTGCATACTCTAATTGCTCGGAAAAGAAGACACTAAAAGGGCATTTTGCGAAGCACAATTTCTTGTAAAAGACCACAAACATAGACAAAAATTTGGAAGAAAATAGATTAAGAAGAAATTTGAAGATAAATACTGGGATGTGCTAGGGGAGAAGTGATTTCAGATTCTGGGAGAAAAAGAGAAAAAAGGAAACATTAAAGGAATATTAAGATATTAAAGTTTTAGCTGGACTTGGTGGCACATGCCTGTAATCTCAGCACTCAGGAGGCTGAGGCAGGAATATTGCTGTGAGTCTGAGGCCAACTTAGACTCCGTAGCAACCCCACTTAGAAAAGATATTAAAGTTTTACTATGTATGTCTGGAAGAAGTGGCACATATACTTCACAGAGATGAGATGTACAGACGTACAATTAGAAAGGGAAACTTAATCAATGACAAAAAGGTATGCATATGACATAGTAATTTTAGATATACATTTAATTATTTCTAAAAGATAACAAGTATTCCAGAAAGAAAGATTAAATATAGGGCCTTACAACTGGAAGAAGCTAAATTATTCTCCACTTTAATCTTATCATTTTGAGAATAGATAAATGATCCTCAGAAAAATGTGATCATGTGTTTCAAGTCACAGAATAGGTTAGTAGCAGAGCTAGCATTTGGAATCAATCACTTGATTCCCAGGGCAAATGCTCTTACAGTACACCTGCCATCTCATCATGCTAGAGAGATGATTTCTCTTTTACCCCATCTCCTTATAAAACATTCATTCCAATATTCCAATGCAGGGAATAAATTTAGTACACTTTGAATGTGTACCCACCCCAAATAATCAAATAACTAAATAACAAAATTTGTCAAAGCAATATTTTGAAGTATAAGTATTTTGTTTTGTACCTGTTCACTGTATTAAACAAATTTAAGAACCACTTTGCCTGCCAAATGAGATGGCTAGAAACCAAGAAAAAGATATAAGTGACTGATAAAAATAATTGTTACTCTTCAGTTTGCTGTACATTCTCTCGAGAAATACTCACCGAGCATGACTAACATAGCAGCCACTGTGCTGGAGACCAAGAATACAGTAATCAGTGCAGACTTTGTCCTTGTCAGCAAAGTGCTGCAAATGGTTAATAATCCATTTTCTGGGAAATATTAAAGCCCTGTTTTTTAGCACTTTCCAATTTCCACAGTGTAAATATATTTACATGCTTTATCCCAAGCTGACCAATGTGACATCATAGAACATGAAATCAGGAATAGGTATACAGTAAAACACCATTACGTGTTGTTTTAAAGATAACCGTCAACCAGTTTGATCTGGATCCATCCCACCACTGGATCTTTATGCAGGACTTTCTGTTGGAAGACACAGGTATTTAAGTGCAAGACACGTATAACATGTATACTGTGGTAAGTCTTATTGAGAAAATTACAGGGTAGTACCTCAGTGGAAGAGGATTTCTTACAGTGTAATAGGCATGGTGCTCTGACATGGCATAGGACTTCAGGGGTGCACATGTATCAGAAGGAAAACAATGTAAAGGAAGGCAAGAAGAAAGAACACATTCTCAGGAGCAACTAAACTTTGTTAGTTTTCTAATTACTAATACAGGCAGAGTTTAGAGGGTACAACAAAAATTTTATTGATTTCTCTTTTTTCTATTTACCCTTTTCTCCTTTTTTGTCTTTTTGAGATGGGGTCTCACTATGCAATTCAAGCTGGTCTTGAGCTCACTTTCTAGCTCAGGCTGGTCTCAACTCACAATGATTCTCCTGCCTCATCCTCCTTAGTGCTGTAGTTATAGGTGTGTGCCACCATGGCCAGCTTCTATTTACCCTGTAACGTAAAGTTTGCTGAGGTTGGAACACACAAGTTCTCTCTTACCCTCTTTTTTTCCAGAAAGTATTTGTTTTTTTCTATTTCTCTTTTTTCTTTCGAGGGCTCTGAAGAAGTGTTACAGTTCTGATTCTGAGTGTCCAGGAAACACTCAGCGGGAACAGCCCAGTAATGTGCGGTAGGGAGCTTTATATCTTTTGGATAAATCCAAGGGGCTTGTCTACCAGTCAGACACACTCTGGGACTCCAGTCACTTCACAGCACAAGGGCCTTGGATCAACCACACATACGACTTGCGCTCATCATCACTCTGAGCAGTGAGTAGCTTTTATCTGTAGGTAGTTGGTGCATAGGCAGAGGAAAGAAGAATAAGAAGAGAAATTCCTTTATGCCATTGTTGTAGATCATTTAAATTTTTAATAGTTTTTGATGATTTCATAATATAGAAATGAATATGGACTTTATATTCTATAGGCAATTGTCCACTTAACCACCTGTCATTTGCCATCAGGAGAAATTGAGAAAATGTTAGTAAAAAGAAATAGAATTTTATTATCTATTTCTACATCCCTTCATGCTGTTTCATTTAGTATTTTAATGAGAAATGCTCACACATCTTCACTTTCCTAGGTATGTCAACTGCATCCAGAACTTTGAATTTAGAAAGACACCTGAAAAATCTAATTTAGTGAGATTATAGAATTACTAGAGACTCTTGTTACTACTGAAAATTATAACAACACAGATCTGATTGCCTAATTTTGAGATAATTTCCACAGCAAATAAAGCTAAGAGAGTGCTTTCACTATGAGAAACATATATTACAAGCATGAAGAGTTTCTATCTTATAGGTGTAAATGTCTTTTTCTAACAGGACATTAGAAGTCATGACCTAATGATACACAATTGTTATTCCAGTTGTTTCTGTGATTCTTACTAGAAATTTCATGCTTAAACTCTGTTTCTACATTTAAATTAATAAAATAGGAGATTATTTCATTCATTTAGTAGAAAAAAGAATTGAGCATAGTTTTGGTTTTTAAGAATAACGTACATAAAGGTACTAAACATTTCAGTTTCGTGAACACTGATACTTTTTAATAAGTCCCCATGGAGTTCTACAAAAGATTATCAATCATCAAAGCAGATCCAGCCGTTCTGATTTTAATACCTTTTAATCCATCAGTGTCAGTTTTGTAGGCGAAGTGGTTTTAAACTCTGCAATCTATCAAAGACACACGCCTTTAGAAAATGTGCCTCTAAGCTGGCAGTTCAGCCTCACGTTTTGAAGGTCAGAAGGCTAGATGCAACATTCACTCCAACAAATCTCTTCCAAGGCTGTATTGACCCAGTCTTCTACCTCAGGGTGCACAGCTTCCAAGGGAGTCTTCTGCAAACCTTCATGTAAAATCAGTTCTCATAATTTTTAGGACATGAACTCAAACCAATCTAGATCTCTTTATTTTTCACTTAAATAATACAAATAATACATATAACCTTTGGACTCAGATGCCCTGTGATTGCCTCGTATTTCTATAGGGTTGCTCAAAGTCACTGTTTTATTCTATTTAAATCAAAATATATTAATATGTTCTGAGAATACAATGCAGGCCCACAACTTCTGATGACAAAAACCTATGAATTTCAGAACTCTTTGAAGCTAGAGAGATAATATGGTATGTATGACATGTAGTCTAATTGCCTCTGTGGAGACTGGAACTGTCTGGCAGGAGAGGAGGCTGTACGTATTGGTTATAGATCTTAAGAGGAACAGATTGGTAAGATATGTCCAAGGGGGTTACTGGATAGGCTAACAGGATCACAGATAGGAGAGTCCATAGTGGCCTTCTGCAGGCTGGAATGCCAGAGAATCCAGAAGCTGCTTGATCCAAAAATCTGGAAGCTGCAGGAAAAGAGGGTCCCAACTGCAGTGCTAGTATGAGACTGAACCTCTGAAAGCTCCATGGAGACTCATTAATGTGACTCTGAGTTAAAACCCTAAGGCAACTGGAGTTGGATAACTACAGACCATGACAGTATCAACAGACGCACCCACTAAAGCAGAATGGAGCTTTTAAAAGTGAGTCAACCTGACCATTCTTTCCCTTTCTATCCATCCAGGCTACAAGCCTATTGGTTATCACAGTCAGGGTGGGCCTTTCTCCCACCGCTGGCCAGCAACAACCCACAGACACACACAGAAATGTGCTTTACTGGTCCTCCTTAGTTCAGTCAAGCTGACATATCATGGTTAACGGCTATCCTGGAGAAATAAATACAGACTCATTCAGGAAATCTTTCTATCCTATGAATTTATACGACCAGGATATGAATGAGGAAGATATTTGAGAAATACCTATGTTGTGTCATTGGATTTCAAAAAATATAAACTTAACAACTCTATATTGATATAAATAAAAGACTGAATAAAATGACAAGTGGGTGAGAACAGACAATCTTTTCTGGAGAATTCCAAATCATTTATGGGATGCCACTCTTTGAAAGAAGTGGCACATTTTCCCTACTCACTAAGGTGGTCACTGGACAAAGTGAGCCTTTTCAAAAAGTAAACTATATAAAGAATGAAAAAGTAATTTTGTAATGAAGAAACCTGACATATACTTCCTCAGCTACATGATAAGAGTGCACAAGTATGATGTTGGTAGCAGTCAGGTACTCTTGACATGAAATGGGAATAGTCACTCTGCCATTGTCTTCCTCTCAAATTTTATAGTCCTGCTCTAATCATGAGATAATACTGTTAAGAAGTAGTTAGTGAACCATTTTTGTATCTTTTCATTCCTGGTTCCTCTTTTCCCTACACAGATGCTCACATACACATTGGACAAGATCTGAATCAAATTTACCCCATAAGGTCTACATTAAGCCTTGAATGTGATTCAAGTTCTTGTTCAATTTGGTTTGTGAACAACCTTGTGGAAAGAATTAAGTTCATGAACCAAAGTACCACTACACATGGTTTTGCTTTCCAGGAAAGTTATAAAGAAAGAATCAGGATCCTGTTCTTGTCACGAAAGTCATAGTGGGATATATTCCTGTATGCCGTCTCTTCCTTACAAAACAGAGGATGAGCATAAGAACTAGGTTATCCCAATTACATATTTCCAAAGCTATTTAAGAACTTGCAATCATTCCAAGTATATAAATGGTCCTTGTGGTCGGATCAGGAGTTTGAAGTAATCCTTGTCTACTGGACAACTCCTTGGTTATCTGTAAAACTCCAGGTTTTTTTCCTATTATTCAAGACATCCCTTATTAATGGAACATTTTCTTTTGCCACAGCTTGAGTCAAAACCAAGCTTTTCTTACTTTTCTAGTGTACTTGGTGTTAAACAATCCTTAGAAGACATTAGGTACCTTCTTCTGGTTAGCTAGGATTGAGCCTTAAATGTTTTTCGCAAACAGAAAACCTTAGTGGCTGAGTATTTATTATGATACTTCTGTGTTTAAATGTACTTAAGGATTTCCATCACAAAGGTTTCCATACTGTCCAAAGGCATTACTTGGTGACTGTATGGAGAATAAGGCTATAATAATGATATTGGATTCAAATATCCGATTGACCTAGAATAGAAATTACTGAAAATGACAAAGGGATTAACTTTAAAGCTTTCACAGATTTTTACCATAAAATATATAGACCATAAGAGTGATACTATTAGGGAGTTCCGGGAAGATGGCGACCAGGTGAGCAGCAAGGGAGCGATCCTCCTTAATAAACACCACCAGCTCGAGACAGACTTGGCGAGCATGAATGCCGGGACCTCGGCTGGGAAGTTCAAACTGGGCGTATTTCTCTGAGCTGCCGGGGGAGATGCGGTAGGGCGGCCCAGGCTGCCGTGGCGAGACGTGGGAAAGCCCCAGACGCTGGGAGCCAGGGACGCTCCGCGCGAGGAGGAAGTTTGGCTGGGTCCGAGCACCCTGGGAGCACAGCCAGCTCAGTCCCTCCCGCCTCCCGAGCCGGTGCAGCTTTCCGGCGACTCCCGACAGAGATCGGCTTTTTGGTGGCGGCAACGCCTGGCAGTCCCACATTTCGCGCGCATCGGGCAGGCCACGCAGAAAGCCCCAAAGGATAAACTGGCACCTTGGAACCTTCCTGCCTGCAGGGACTCCGAAAACTGGTGAGCTATCTGCGCTCGCGACCAGATCACCGAGTGGGGGAGGAGATCCATCCCTATACCTGCAGGGAACCCTGGGAGGGCGGGGGAGCAGTCTTACACACCTCACCCAGGTCACTTGGTAGGGAGTATCTAACCAATATCTGTACAGCCTTTTAAGCGGAACTCTCAGCAGAAAGCTTCAGGGACATTCCCCCAAAGAAAAGTCATTGGAGCAACCTCTGCAGCAGACCTTTGCCTGCTGAACTGCCTGGGGAATCTACTGCTCAATATTTTGAATCAGATACCCAAA
>PVLD010007896.1:0-87957 GCA_004027595.1 Dinomys branickii | reverse complement strand
GAGAGGATAAACTGTCTGACTAAATTTGCATGTCTGTATATGGGTCCATACATCTACAATTCGAAGTTATCAATGGATAAAGCAACAACTACTGTTGAGACCATATCACCTTGTCTATAGATTAGTTGTGATTGTACTATTTTCTATGATAATGGGTGTCTGTTTGTCAATATGTTTTTGTACTTTTATGTTTCTAAAAAAAAAAAAAAAAAATAAGTTAAGTAGTTTCAACTTCCGGCCTCACTAGACAATTTTTTCCTGGTGGGAGAAAATGATGCGCACAGAGGCATGCCCTTGTTTGCACGCTAAAAGTTTCATGGAGAAGCCCTATGCAAATTGAAAGTTTTAAGTGCATTCTAAGTGAGGGGCTTGCCGTTTAAAATCATCCTGGAGTAAAGGAATCTTAACGATTTTACAGTGTTTATACCCTAATTTACCTGCCATATAGTTCTGATTTTTGCAAATTGTATTTGCTGGAAGAAGGGAAGATAGCTGTAATGGAAGGATGCATGAGAATTTATGAAGTGCCTACTAAGTGCCAAACACTTTGCTGGACATGGCCAGTGAGAACAAAACATGTTGAGTGTCTCTACTTCTCTGTAAATATTCTGCAATCCAACTCCAGCGCTAAGTATAGGCATGGCGTTTGCAGTGAAAGGCAATCTCAATTGTAGTACATAGGGAACAGTCACCAGGCAGCTGCCTGGCCAGGACAGTGAATCATGTTGTGTTCCCTGCCTGGACTACAAAGCGATCTATGGCTTGTTCTTTCATGCTCCGCAGATGGCTGGTCTCTCAAAAGGGAAAGTGTTCTTCAAGAGCTGAGCACTTGGCCTCCCTGGGTATAACATAGCAGCTTCTGCATGCAGATGCTGAAAAATCTTCCTGAGCTTGTTTACACAGTAGTTGTCTCTGGAGAACATGTTTATTTTTAGTGGTAAATTATCAGAGCTGTGAGGCCGAAACCTCACCTACTTTTTGCATAGGTTTTAAGGAGCCAGATTTTAGACCTTAGGACCATAGAACACACAGCTTGCAGCCCCCATAGTGCCATGTAGCTGAAACTGATTAATGACTTACTGATTTAACAGTGGTCATTGAGGGCCCACAAAGTGCTTCTTTTTATATTGTTCCTGTTTGGAATTTATTCATCACCAAGAAGAATGAGCTAAAATATGACTCTAAGAGACTGGAAGGAGAAACCTTAGATCTGTGAGCTCAGTTCATTGCTCAGTGTCTGTAGACAGCACAGAAAAAGGGTCAAGTCCCAAGATCTGTCAGAAAAACTGCTTAAATTGCTAATAGAGAGGGAAGCCTGCCTTGGATACTTAAGATTCCACAGCTGCTGTTCCCAGTGACATTCTTTTCTCAGTTCTTACAGAGAGGGGTAGAGACTGCTTCAAATCATCCTGGAAGGGACCTGAAGACACAGCACATGCACAGCCATGAGCGCCATTTTTGTGGGACACAGAGGGCAGAGAGTAGGGGATCCACATCAGGTCTTGTTCTTTCACTTGTTACCCTCTGAGGCTTAGCAGCACCACTCCTCTGAGGATGCCCCAAAAGGCTTGAGGGTACAGATTTCTTGTTCTTCTTGAAGTTAGGACTTTTGGTTCCAAGCAAGAAAAGCAGCCTACCTTATATTTCCAATGCATCTTTTTCACTGGGCTTCTTTGACTTTTTAGCTATATGAAGTTAGCATCTCCCAAAAGAGCACACAGATGTATCTTGTTCATATGTATCTTTCAAGTAATTGAAAGCCTAAGAGATGCTTCCAAGAATTCAAACAGTGTCATTAGTGCTCCATGACTCTCCATCTCCTGCACTGGTTATCTTTCTTTCCATGTGATGGGCAGATTTCACATTGTCCTTGGTAAGAATGTACAGAGGAAAATGGCTTCTTCTGCTTAGTAGCCACACATCAATTCCAGACACGGACCTTAACTGGCTGTACTTGGAGCACACACGTGCACCTCTGGACCAATCACCATGCCTGGAGGGACATGATTGGATAACCTGAATCACGTGCCCATGCCTACAGCCAAAGGAGGTGGGGCCGTATGGTTAAAGCTCCCATAGGATATCAGCCTGAATGGAATGGGTGATGGTAAACAAGGAATGCCCACTGTAACATTTAAGTGGTCCACAGAGCTCTGATGCTCTTATACAGATGATTACCAGCTGTTCCTTCTTCCACTCTCACTTCAAGATAGTGATTCTGTGTCCACTTGACTGGCCACAGTAAAGTAGACTGTCATTCCCAGTGTGGACACCATCACCCAGTCTGCTGAAAGCATGAAATGAATCAGAAGTTGGAGGAGCGAAGAACTCTCTCTGGTTTCCTGCTTTCCTATGTGAGCTGGGATTTTGGTCCTCTTTGCCCTTGATCCAGTGTTTCCTTCACTGGCTTCCTTGATTTTCCAGTCTTTGGATGTTGGACCTGGTCTTCCTCCCACTCTTCCCCCAACACACACACATTCTATTGGTCCTGCTTCATTTTTCTAAAGATCCCTGGGAAATATCTTCAGGAAAATTATTTCCTCTCTTGGATCCTCATTTTACCCTGGTACCATTATCCCCGTGAAAGGGTACCAAGAATTCTTGCTTTACATGTGATATGAGGGATATCTGAATGATATCTGAGAACCTTGGCATATGATAATAGGATAGCTAATGTGGTTATTGTTAAGGGAGCAGAGAGTGGTACCTACAGGTAGGTTTGCCAGGAAGTAGAAAAAATACATACAGTGTAAGGGGTTGAATTGGACAACAGAGGGCCCAGAAGACAAAATTCATTTATTTAAGTCTTGTTTATGGTTATATATTTGTGCTTTGGGATGCAGAAGCTAGCATCAGTGGTGCAAAGGATAGGTCTGTTCATCAGTTCATCACCTGCTAACCTCGCATCCCTGAGGCGCAGCCTCAGCAGTTTGATATCAATGTTGTCATTGTTTTTTATCACCATCTGATGGCATCCTAATAAAATTGCAGGGGTTGCTACCAAAGTGAAACCCAATTACCTTCAGTGTAGACTCTGACAAATCTCAGAGGGGAGAACAACTCCAGGGACACAGCAGGGAGTGGTGTTTTAATTAAACTCCAAGACATATTCATAAACTTCTCTAGAAGGTGAAAATTTCCAAGAAAAGTTAGTATTAGACCTTAGTTTTGTGTCTGCTAGTATGTAGAAAGTTTCTCAGGAGACATGCTCTCCCCCTCCTGTTTTATGCTGAATTAAGTAGTACTGTGAGGAAGTTTTACATTTCCCCTAATGCAAATCTATTTTACGGTTAACTAAGTCCAACTAAAAATAAAAGCCCAAGCTGGGCCTGTGTCATTGCTTATACATCCCATTTACTTAGCAAGGTGGAGGGCTTACTGTTGTGCATGGATGCCAGGCAGGCCTGTTGTCATATATTGGTTATCTATGTCTTGGCCAACTGGGAATCATGAACATTGTGGTTGTCAGTGCATAGGCATTAATTTTTAGCATAAGCTATACATTAAAAAACATGTAAAGAACTGCGTTTGTTACACTTTGAAAATATTTATGTACCATGATTTTTAAAAGAATAGGATATAAAATACTTGGGGGTGCTCTATTCCACGTTGGGCCCCCTGGTCTGTGAGTGTGGTTATGGGGTGGGCCCGGGGCTGCGCCCTCCTTCCTTCCCACAGGCTTGGGAGATCTGGCCCCTCCCTGGTTGCCTCTGGGAAGCCGAAAGGCATAACTAAGATAATGGCAGATGAGAAGTTTTAGAAACATTTAAAAAGCTTACTTTAGCAATTGTCCATGCTTGAGATCCTCGGTGGTTCAGCCTGCAGGCTGCTCACAGTCTGCATGGTTCACCCTGTCTCCTCCGCCTGTGCATCTTGATGACTGACCTGTGTTGACCACATTGTCTGCACCTGGCCCCTGCTGAGAACATGTGTCACCTACTGGCCCTGTCCTGTATCTCTCTGTCTGATTGATCACGTCCTCTGGGATCTGTTCAAGAAATTTCTGAGCTCCACCCTCACTCTTTGGTATCAGTGTCACAGCCTGATTCAACTCCTTTGCTTTGGGCTTTGGCAAGAGTTCCCAGGGGCTTCTCTCTCTTCTTCCTACCTTCTTCTCTTGTATTCATTGCCCATGTAATAGCCACATATATTTCACATGACATGGATGCAATCATTTATTCTTTCCCTTAAAAAACAAAAAACAGTCATTCACCCAAGGTCTTAGCTACAGCCCTTGCCCAGGCACAGTCTTCTCAGTATTGAAGGGTTCCATCATGCAAAAGATGCAAACCATTACATGCTTACTAGTGCAGAAAAGTTTGTGCAAAGATGAAATTTAACAAAACAAGGTCAACACAAATAATTTTTAGAGCTTGAGGTAGGAACCCTTCCTTTGTTACATGGAGAGTATTTGCTCAGGAACCTGCTAGACCAAGCCTTCTTCTAGAGATTTATCAGTCTCTGTTTGTACCTCAAAATTGAGGCTTAAAATGTCAATTGGTTGAAAGCCAAAGTAGACTATATTCATTAAAGGATAAGTGAGGGGCTTTCTACTCAGAATCAGTTATCTAGACAGGAACACAATCAGAGCTGACAGAGAGAGCACACTGTCACTATTCTCCGTTAGTTCCCAAGAACCACATATACTTTCAGCAGCAATAGCAAGAAACACAGGAACTGGCTTAAAGTATTGGAAACCCAAGAGGAAATTTTTAACTGTAGTAATGCTTTTGGATAATTTTCTAATTAAGGTAGCATAAGGTGTTATGCAATATAAAAATTAATAAACAATTTTTTGCCTTATCTTTAAAAAACCATTAGCTATACCTGAAAGATTATATGTAAATATATGTAAATTACAAGTAATATAATAAACAGCAATGGATCTGCTGCCCAAGCAAAGCACTGGAAAATTATGTGTAATTTATATAAACCTAATTTAGCTCTTCCTTCAAGCAGTCACCAGTTTCCCCAAAGAGGAACCCAAGCTGAGATGGTGGGCACTGGAAGTGGCCTGGGACACAGTGATGAGAAGAATCCTCAAGCTGGATCACCCTTATCTGTTGACGATGAGGTCCTTGTCACTGTGTGTGGGGGTGCAGAGCTGTGGCACCAGTGGGAGCTCAGTGGCTGATAATCTCATGGGAGGTGACCCGAACAGTGTGTGATGGACAGTAGCCCACTGGCTGACAGGGGAGAAGTACACAGGTCCTCCATGCAGTGGGATGTGTGGGTATTGCTCAGTATTACTGATGCCCTAGAAGAAGAACATACAATTTGTACCCGATTTACAAAGAACTGGAAAGGTAGGGATGAAAACCACAGGGCTTCCCTGGTGGTTTCTGCCCAGCTTAGCACTTAAGCAGTCAAATAGTAGAGAAAGATAGACCCTCAACCTACACAAGTTTGTCATGCCAAGATCAAGTCCTAACTGGGAAAAGTGGGACCACACTTTTGGAGTCTAGACATCTGGGTGAATCACTCCTGAAACTGTGAATGTCCAGAGCTCTGCTTTGTCAGAAATACCCTACACTGTGCTAGCTTGCAATAATTTGGTGTCTCTCCCCAGTCAGCAGTGTGGTCCCCCTGGATCTCTATCCCCTGACCCCTCAGTCTAGATTTGGCCTTCAGGAGTTGACAGTGAATGGAAAATGGTGAGCTTGGGAGGAGTGGCAGACCCAGCCAGCACCAACTGTGGAAGTGAAGAGTCTGCACAGGAGGAGATGTTGAGGGGGCTCCATCAGGTAGCAGAAAGGTGAAACTGAGAGGGGAGAATTTAGTAATTTGAGATCACTCTCCCAAGACAGAATTTAATACCATAGCAAAGACCTCAGGAGGAAGAGTGACCTTGCTCTTACAATGGCTCCTGGAACTGGACAAAGTGAGGGACCATAGGAAACCTAAACTCCCAACTTGCCAGACAGTAAAAGAAGCAATGAAAATGCTCAGTGATGTGGGCCTGGAGGTAAGTGAAGATTGCCTAGTGGCCATGGAAAGTCCCTAGGGAGCTGCCATCAGGGAGACCAAGGTGATGGCTGGCCAGTGTCCCCAGCATGTTGGAGTGATTTTCCTCTGCAGTCTAGGCTGGAAGCCAGTACAGATAAGGCTTTCTGACAGCCATAGAGGGGATAAGATCACGACACAGTAAGGCAGGTGGACATGGTTTTTGAAGTGAGTGGTACATTGGAGTGGCATCCAAGCAGGTCTGCCCTGCATAGATGTATAAAGACGGTTAATAGAATATAATATTCTAGGCCTGTAACCCAGAAGCTGGAGAGAATGTCAGGTTCCCAGGGGAAGAACCAGGAGATATCAGGAAGAGAACATGTGCCTGTGATTTCCCCAGGGCATCCCACAGGGACCTATGCCTCTTTACCTAGTTAACTGCACATTAGAGTCTAGACCTAGGAACCCCCTGCCCTCCCCAAAGTCAAGGTCTCCTGTGTCCAGTGATGAGGCTTCTGGAAGGCGACTGGGATGGGATGTGTCCCCTGGCCCAGTGCTCAACCATGGGTGAGTCCAGTGATGAGTTCCTGGCTGTGCAGTTAGGGGGTGGGGCCCGGTCTGCAAAGGTGGGTCCCTGGGGACATGACTTAGAAAGCTGTATCCTTGTCCCTGGCTCGTCTCTCCTCTCTCTGCTTCCTGATCACCATGACATAAGCAGTTTTTCTCTTCTGGGCCTTTTTACCATGTTTATACCTTGGAGCCAGAATGCCAAGGACTAAACCCCCTGAAAGCATTAGCTGAAATAAACCCCTCTTCCTAGAAGCTGTAAAATATTTTTTCTCAGCAACAAGAAGTGACTGATACTCTGCAGATGGGGGAGATGGCAGTATCCAATATTTTGAGGACTGTTGGATAGAGGATGTCACAGCACAGAGCACCTGAGGTCCAGTGCATGAATGAGGTCCCAGGCAAAGTCAGCTTACAAGTGAGTTCCTTATACCCAGCAGTTTACTCAGTCCATGGTTATTTCTTTGGTCCCAGATGTGCAGTTGAAATTCCTATATGCTACAGTTGAATAATCCACACATTGGGTCTTTTGTCTTCTGAAGTGGAGGCCCCTCAGCCAAGACAGAAAATGAAGAGGAGTTGATGGTGATAGTGATTACTGCCACTTTTACAAAGCCAAAGCAAACTTCCTCTGTGAAGGCCCCAGTGGTAAAGATAATAGGCTTTTTGAGCTGCATGGCCTCTGCTGTAACCACTCCACACAGGCAATTCATTAGCAAATAGGTGTGGTTGGGTTCCAATAAAACTTTATTGACAGAAACAGGTCAGACTATAGTTTGCCAACCACCTACCTGAGGATGAATGGGCCAGGGGATAGGGGAGCTGCCCATCATGTGATCACTGAATTCACCAGGTCAGCCACAATAGAACCGGATTTTGGAGGATGACAGCAAACCCCCTTCAGCCCAGCCCATAGGAGCTTGGGTGACAGCTTCTGAACTGTTTAGCAAGGAATTAGCATGACCTTAGATACAGAAAATGCAGCTACTGATTGAGAAGTGCATTCTTCTAACAAAAAGATGATCAGAAATAGTTAACCTCTAAATGGAGTCAGCAGTGTTGTAAGATGTATGTTTACAGTTTTGCCTCTGGGGTATATTTTTTCATGCCCTCTGTTATAAGGTAGTCTGAAAAGATCTAGGCCATCTGGATGTCCCACAGAATATCACACTAATTCACTAAATCAAAGACATTATGCTAATTGATGTGTAGACTGGATGAGGGAGATGTGACTGAAAGCATTCTCTAAGATGCTTGTGCTGGGTCAGGCTGAGGTGCAGGGCGACACTATGACTGTCCAGGACCCTGCCACCTGAGCCAAAACTTTCGGGTTCCTGTGGTCAGGAGTATGCCGGGACAAGTCCTGCAAAATTTCAGGAAAAGGAAGGCTGCTGCTACACAAGGGGAGCAGGGAGAAATATTTCTTCACCCAAGTGATTCACTTAGAAGATTTCCGCTTCTCTTGGCAAACCTTTACCTGACTCTGTTGGCAAAACAGTCAGTTGAAGAACCACAAGGTTATGGTGACCAAAGGCTCACACTGTTCACAAATGGTTTGGGTCACACTATGATGTTGGCCATCAAGATCACCAACAGATAGCTAAGAGTGAGGAAAAACTAAAATATTTAGTGAAAGGGGTCAATGATGTGTAATAGTCATTGCCTCGTGACCAACCACAGTGGCAGAATAGATTGTCCTACTAATCCTCCCAAGTTTTCCTCAGGACTGGCACATGGACTCTGGAAGAGCGATTGAGTGTGACAAGGGATGGACTGTGGTGGTTAGAGAGATGCCTGCCCAGATTCCTGTTCAAGTAGGGATTTCTGTAGCAGTTCTGGAAGTGGCATCAGTCATCTGCAGTGTGACTGCCTCAAGAGCAGGGACCCACTTGGGTCAAGAGTGAGCCCACTGGATGCACCACATCCAGGGACTGATCTTGGTGGGGTTGAGAGGCCTGGTCAATTGAGCTGTGGCATGTGAGTCTGACAGTGTGTCAGCACTAGTGCCCTGTTGACTTGGCCTACCCTTTGTGCCTGGCTGCAGTTGAATTTCTCCTTCTGCCCTTTCAGAGATTGATTCCTAATAAATATCCTGCCTCAGTGTCTATTTCCAGATAACTTGACCTGTGACGTGTGGTTTTACTCTGATGGCATGAATTTCCTTTTGTTCATCATTCTTGGTGTTAATTTTGATTCATAGAGTGCAGATACGTGGTTCTCATTAATTCTGGAATTTCAGCTGCCATGATCTCTTTAACCATTATTTCTTCTCCTTTCATTCTGAGCTCTTTCTTCTGCAACATGGATAAGATTTATAGCCTTTCTTATCTTCCCACCCTCATTACCTCTTTCATCTTTTCTTATTACTCTGTGTTGCAATTTTGGTATTTTTATAGGTCTCTTATAGGGCACTATTTATCTTTTCATCAAAGGATGAACTCGATGTACCCTTTGATTGAGATTTTTTATTTCAAACTTTTATTTTCCAAAGCTTTTGTTTAAAAATTAAAATTGTTAGTTTATTTCCAATAGTGTATGTTGATTGGCTCTATTTCTGATCAAATCTTTCATAACTTTATCAACTTTATACATGATTGTTATCAATTCTGTATCTGACAGTTTCAATACCTAAATCTGCAAGTGTCCATCATATCTGTTCTGATTTTGCTTTGTTTTAATGTTTGATTTGTGTTTGTGTGGTTGTTTCTGCCAACTTGAAGTCAGAAGGCTTGTATTCCTGAGGGTTTCCTGACCTCCAGTTATGATTCGTGGCTTGATCATATGTAGTGAGAGCCAAATTAAAGAGTGGGTCACCTTTCTCCAGGTATGGTTTGTCTCTGCTGGAGCCTCTCTGAGGGCCTTCGCTAGGGAAATGGGGAGTATTACTCTGAGTATAGTGGACCACCAATGACTTGTCCCTTCCCATTGCCCCAGCTCCTGGAATCTGTGACCTCAGGGTTGGAGGAGGGTAGGGAATGACCCCTGCCACAGTCTTCTGTGAGACCTGTCATGTTAGAGTGTGTCTTCGCAGGATTTAGTTGTTCTGCCACAGCACAGTCTCTTAGAGCATACAGTCAGCCTCAGTGACAGAAGTGAGAACCTTTTATAGCAGATATAGATTTATGAGGCCAAACATACAACATTGTGTTCATAAATCTATTCACACATATGATGAATGTGATTCCATAAGAATAGTAAGTGAGCCAGACATGGTAGCACATATCTTAACCCTAGGTCTTGGGAGGAGGAGGATCACTGAGAGTTTGAAGCCAATCTGGGCTACAGAGTGAGACTATTTTTTTTTTTTAAGGAGTAAACTAACTGTGTGGTCATATAAATTTTTGAAAATTTTCTTTTTTCCCATTCCTTCTCCCTCCCTCCCCCATCCTTCCATCTCTTTTCCGCCCCCTTCCCCTTTGAGAAAGATCTCCCCACTTCCTGTTACCTGGGAAGGAGATCAAATGTTGGAAAGAGCAGGTAGGGAGGGCATGGGCATGATAGGGGATAAAGGGCAGAGTGAAGATGAGCTGTGTACCTGGCCCAACTCCCCTTGAGAAATGTAATCACCATGCACTGCAGACACAGACTGGTGAAAAACAGAAGGAACACGTTTTCTCCTGTAAGTACGGGAAACTTCCAGTTTATCAGAAGGACAGCATAGTGGAGCAGCCCTCTCAGTGCTCATCACCAGCTTCAGCACCTTCTAACTTATGACCACTCTACTTTCTTCCATGCTCTCTTACTGCTTCTTGATGATTTAGAAGCAAATTCCCGATACAATATGCTTTCATCCATAAATATTTGAATAAATAATCTTTAGAGATTGAAGGCAATTTTTCAAAGTCATGAGAAGGGAAGTCACAGGTAGAAAGTTGACAGTGACTCGTTCCTATTGTCAACTATACTGGGAACATGAACTGTGACCTCAGTGGGCACAGCTCTTTCAGGGCTCCTATTTGTTTGTAAGTTATACACTGTCAGTTGCATCAGCCCTTCTCCCTTATTGCTTCTGGACATTTGGGTTCCAGTTAGTAGAGTTTTCCTGCTTCCAGATGGTAGATGTACTCCTGTTGTACTCTTCTATCTGTTATACGACTTTACATTTTACATTTAAGTCTTAACATCCATTTGGAATTTATCCTGTGCATGGTGTGAAGAACGCACTCAATTTTATATTGTTCCTTCCAATTCTCTATCTCTTAGTACTTACTAACAGTGCATCTCCCCTCACTGACTGAGATGCCAGGTTTATCAAACCTTATATTCTCTTGGAAATTATTTCTGTATTTTCTATTCCTTTCCATTGATATGTGTCAACATTAGACTGTTTTGATTACAGAGGCTTAGTAACATACTTCAACATGTGGTACTACTACACAGAAACACACACACAGAGACGTACTTTAAAAGTTGTTTTCTCTGTTATTTTTACTTGATTTTCTTAAAATGAACATAGGCCTAAGCATCCTCATTCTTAATAGATGTGGTTTTTACTAAAGTAATGTTACCTTATTATTCATTATATTTCACTACCTGGTGTTTCCCCATGCACACAGTTTTGAGCATTTTCCTTTGCACTAGGCTGGAAAAGATACTAACTGAAGCCAAAGGCAGTTCAGTAACAGCTTAAATGCATAAGCTATTCCTGGTCGTCTGTGTACAAGAGACTGTGTTTCACTAACACGATTTATCTTCTTTATTTGTTGTAGCACACATCAGAGGAGTATGTACACATGTACAATCAGTGAGATCAGTGTTATAGTCAAATTTACATGTCATGTGCTTCCATGGCTGCTTTTGTGCATGCGCACATGTGTGTGTGTATGTGTGTGTGTGTGCCTCTCACATCTGCTCTCTTGGTGGGTTTTTAGTACACAGCACTGTTGACCCAGTCTGCATGTTGTGCTGTCAAGATTTATCCCTCGCCTCCTCCCCTCCCTCTCTGTTGCTGGTCACAGACGTTAACTACTGTTTTGCCTGTTTTGTTTGTGCACTTCCCTCACAATTCTGCTCAGAAATGAAATTGTGCATCACATCTCCTCCCATGTCTGGCAGTCACTAGCAGAGTCCTCAGGTCCCTCTGTGCTGTCGTGAATGCCCCTTCTTGGGAGACTGTGTCCTTTTACAGACACAGCACAGCTCAGGACCTGGTGGCTGCTCAGGAAGTGTTCATTGGTTTCTGCAAGACAAATATTCTCTGCTGGGTCCTAGTTGCAAACAGAATGCATGCAGGGGGACAAAGCAGAGCGAGTAATGGGCTCCTGGGTATGATGCTGGCACTGCAAAACCAAGGGCTGCGCAGTGTCCTCTGGTAGTTGCCAAAGAGGCTCCAGTCCTCCAATCCCTGGAGAGGGGCAGGAAGCTGAGTGCCTGGTGGAAAGCCACAGGTTCACACTCCCATGGCACAGAGCCGCAGGGGCTCCTGCTCTCCCCACCCCTGTGGATGTCACACTGCCCCAAAGAGAGAGGACACAGCAGCTGTACCTAAAATCCAAAAACCAGGCAGGCCCTGACTTCAAGAGAATGCCCAACTCATCTCAGGCTCAGGGCAGAGATGGCTTCACACCTGTTCTGCAGGATGCAAGTGTGGCTTTTTGTACAGTTTATAAACATAGCCTCAATGGCTCACTTCATTCAGCTTTATGGTGCTACAGGGTGCCTAGAACCTCACATAGCAGCCTGGGGATGACACAGCTCACTGAGTGGAAATGTTCAACATGGCTCAACCATGCCAGATGCAAACAATGTTGATTAATTCTCTTACTACATCCTCGGGAGGTTTGAAAGGATGGCTTAATGAAAGTAAAAAAAGAAGTGTGTAGTTCCAGCTGGAAGGAAATGGTGATTCATGGCTCATGTACAGATTTCTGCTGGCTGCCTTGCATATGGTGGGAGAAACTCACTTTCCTGCAGGAAGCAGTCTTGGCTTCCACAGCACAGTGGGGATTGAGAGTTGGTCTGGTTGTTGGAAGGTTTCTGAGGCACAGCATTACCAACACCTCACTGGTCGGATGGTTCGCATCTGGCCTGTGAGATGCCAGCTATGGGTCATGTGGGGCTGTGGGGACCCGGCTTCGAGCTGAAGGCACAGCTGCCTCAACCCTGCAGGTGACTAGGGCGTCAAGCAGGGAGCTGCGCCCTGTCCAGATGCAACTCAGCACTCATGCTTGCCTCACCTGTGTTTCTGGGAGAGCTTGTAGCTTCCGGCTATAGCAGGTTTTTCTCTTTCATACAGCTTATAGCCTGCAGAAACCTTTCCTGGGTTCTTGCCTGTGTGCTCACTTTCTGCAGCACCCAGGGCCCAGAGCCTGCGTTCTCTCACAGACTCATCACTTCCGCCTTGGCTCTCCTCTACCAGCCCCAGCCCCGGCCTCCAGCCCTCCTCCCACTTCACCCTTCTACTCATTCCCACTTCTTCCCCACAGAACCTGAAATTGTGCTGGCAGAGAACGTGCAGGACAAGGCTGTTGATGTTCTTTAGGGTGAAGTCCCTAGGTGTTGCTCTGCTGTCTTCTCTGTGTGTCCTACTTAGGGTAGTGCTGCCGGCTCCTGGGCAGGAGCCCCCTGAGCCGATACCAAGGTCCCAGGTGTGAGTCTTTCTGCTGTGCTGCCTGCACAGTGGGGCTGGTTGCCCGATGGAGGAAGCAGCTTGTCTCTAAGGTGAGGCAGGCTGAGCTCCCTACTGGGTCTCTTGGGCAGATGCCACTCCAGCCCGCACTTCCCCAGCCTGCATGTAGATGCAGGCAGGTCTGTACCCGCGGGCTGGGACCGGAGGGAGAAGAAAGTCCTTGTGGGGCAGGGCTGGCCTGGTTCTCGTCTCCCAGCACAGCCACGGCCAGTGTGATGGTGGGTGTGCTGTCCTTATCCTATAAGTAGTCGGCCAGAGTTGGCAGTTTGGGTAAATGTTAGTGAGTGCTCCAGAGCAGCAGGGAGGATTGCTCAGACTAATGGTTATATTAACTCTCATTAAGCATCCTAGGTATTTCTCCCTTTTCATATTAAAAGAGAGTCCATTTTAAAATATGAAATGAACATGTTATTTTTTTCCACTAGAAATCATGCATCGCATTTACAAAGAAAAACACTGAATTTATTGTGTCCTATGATTACTTTTCATTTTTATGCTAATAAAACTAGAATTTATGTATTACATTATTTTTCCATAGTGCATCTATTTTGATAAGTTAAGAAAAGAAAAAGAAAAAACTCCCTAAAACATCTCTTAGGAAGGTCATAAATATACTTTTTTATGGCCCTTAGTAGAAAAACATAACCTGTCTCTTCTTCCTCCTCTCTCCTCATCAGAACTAATCTGTAATTTTCATAGATACCGGATTTATAAATTTGCTCACAGGATCAGTGGATGTGGACCTGAGCTCCCTACAGACAAGTCTCTGGGCCTCTCCTGTGCAGCATGAACTCTCAGCCTCTACCGTGTGGCACGAGCTGGCCAGTCCTAGGCCCAGGGGTCCTGGAGGCCCGGTGTGCCGGTGGTGAAGCCTCCTCTCAAGAAACCCAGGGCTGCATTGGGAGGCACCAGGCATCTTGGGGAGAGCCCACACAGGCCCTGGAAGCCTGGGGAATGGATCTGAGGTGAGGTAAAGATGGGCCTAGCTACTCAGGGCCCTGGTGACAGATGTGGACAAACAGGCTTTGTGTTGTTGAGAAGGCAGGGATGGCCGACCCACAGCAGGCCTGTGCGGCAGCAAGGAGGAATTATACCCACAGTGGGTTTTTTCTCCACCTAAAGTTCTAATTTAACAGTCATGTTTGAATTATTTTTTCTGACCAGGAGTGGTAGATGGAATTGAAATCTGTGGCAGCACCCACCTTCCCCAGGAGAGGGGCTGAGAAAGCTCTCCCTTTGGAGCACGTGGTGTGGCCCCCCCAGGAAACTTGGTTTCTCTTTGCTCTTTAAAAACAGGAGGTGGACAGAGGTAGAGGAGAGACAAGTTTAAGGCGGGTGCAGATTTCTGAAGCACAGACTCGGGGTGCCTCACTGGGGAGCTGGCCGGGCTGCCCCTCCCCACTCCACAGGCCTGGCCTGCTCCCTAGGGCCACGACGTGCACCGCCCACGGTCCTGTCTCATCCCTCACAGCACCCATCCTCTCACCACAGAGTGAACTGGCTGCTCCTAGGCCCGGGGATCCTGGAGGCCCGGTGTGCCAGTGGCGAGAGCCAAAATGGCTCTGAGAAGACACTTCCCTTCTCTGGAGGGAAGATCAGAGTTTGAGAGTACAAAGAAGCATGTGCGCCCCTCTCTCCCGTGCAGTTCACGTCCTCTGCCAGCCTCTGCAGCTCCAGGGGAGGGGTAGGGAGGGTGACGTCCACAGGAGAGTGGACAACAGGGCCAGAGCTGCTATCCTTACATGGCTGTTTGCAGATTAGAGAAGGGATCTTCTTGCTTTGAGGGGACACAACCCGTGCCAGGCTCCTGGAAGGCGGAGGAGAGCCAGGCTTGACTTCAGGTCCTTCCTGTTCTGTCTTCGGGTTACAGTCTGTGCATGTGTACGTGGAGGCTCTGAGAAGGTTAGGGCTGATCCACAGGACAGACAGGAAGCTCAGCCCTATGTCCTCGGTGGGCGGTGGGAAGAGAAAACATGAAGGTAAGAGAAGCATGAAGTGAGTCCAGACCTCTGCTGGTCAGAGGAAGCCCCAGAGGGGTGACACATTGTGAGCAGGTTTAGGGGAACCCCGGAGACAAGGACATCTCTCCCTGCTCCTATTTGTCACCCTGGAAGACACCCCTGCAGCTATATGCTCGGCCAGTTCCCAAGCTACGGTGCGAGGTGGCGGGGCAGAGGGCAAGGTGCCAGTGTGACCCTGCTTGTGTGGTGTGCAGACCCCAACATGCTGCATGGTCTGCGGAGGAGATGGGAACTGAGAGTGTGAGCTGAAACCCACAGTGCAGAGGGACCCAGAGCAGGGGCCTGGGGAATGCGAGGAGGAGCAGAGGGCACCATCCAGGGTGGGTGTGGGGCTGCCCACAGTCAAACTTCAGGTCTCCCTGATGCTGGAAGGTGTCCCCATGCAGAGGAATGGCTCTGCCCCGACGGCCTGTCAGGAGCTGTGGGTCCAGCACCCAGGGTCAGCCGGGTAGGAGGCAGCACCAAGGCCTCTTGTCTCCTGCCACTGTGGGGGCACGTCCACCCTCATTCTGTGTGACAGCACCTTGGAAAGGAGAGGCACTCTGAAACACAGTGTTAGTCTGGAAAATGATTTATCCCAAAGGACAGTTTAAATGATTGGTGGGGACTGTGTTGATTAGGCCAGAATTTCCTGTCATCTTCCATACTAATGGGTAGAGGCTTTGAGAAAAGACAAGGCAGCTCTGGGGGACAATGAAGCTGCCCCCAGTGCACCCCGTTCCATCCCCCTCAGTCAGCGGCTCTGGCACACGGCAAAGCTGAGTGCTTTGTATCTGGCTTGTGGGGAAGCTTGGACTGGACCCTGGGCCTCCTCTGCAAGTGTGTCCTCCAGACAGTCCCTCCCTGGCCCAGACAGGCTGACACCTGCTAGGGAGGCATCTTCACTCATTTGTCTTCCTGGGGCAAGAATTTCTGTGAGACCAGATTACTCCAAAATGGCTCTGAGAAGCCACAGGGCATGGGGAGCCTAGATGGGGTGAGGACAAGTCAGGCGAGGGCGTGGCCTTAGGGACTCACAGTCCTGCTGGGTGCTGCTGGGGCTCTGGAGAGTCACGTGTCCCTCAGAGGCATCCACCGAGGAAGGGGGCTGCTGGACTTCTGTTCCCCAGCATGAGCTGGCCACGCAACAGGCAACTTGGGGCATGGGGTGGGGCCAACCCTGGCAGCTCTCGTTTTCTGTACATTAAAACAAAGCACCACCAGAAGCACAAAGGTGTGCTTGGAGGGAGGCTGCCAGTGGACAAGGCGTGCAGTGGGGGAGGCTGGCCAGCCCTGTGCATGAGCATCTGCCTCCCACACCCTACATGCACAGAGCCATTCGCCCATCCTTCCTTGGGACGAATGGCCCCTCACGCTGACGTGCCACTGTCCCCTTTCCTGGCATGCAGGTGGTGTTCCTCCCTGAGGACCAGGTGGCAATGGGCCTGAGACTTGGTGATGTTTTAAGGTCTCTCTCACACAGACAAAGTTAGGCGCTGTTTCTGATTTTCCAGCCTTTCTCCAAGAGTGCTGGTTCATGAAACTCAAAAGCCTGGGTAACACATGTTAGTCCATACCCTTCTCCTTATAACTGATTTCCAGAGTGCTTCTTAACTGTGCCTCCACGGCCTGAATCGAAGAGAGAACCAAAGCAGTACTGAGTGTGGGACCCAGCTCAGGGATCACGGTCAATGTGGCTTTCCCTCTAGGTGGCCAAGAGCTTCCCGCATTTCCCATGTAGCTTGTAGCTGTGTGTGTGTGTGTGTGTGTGTGTGTGTGTGTGTGTGTGTGTGTGTCCAGGCCCAGAAGGAATGTCCCCAGCCATCCCTCCCTCCTGCTCCTTCCCTAGCAATCGGGCAGCTGAAGTTCTAGGTTGGAGACAATTTGTCCCTCAGCACCCCACCTTCTAGTGCCACCAGAAACTCCCAGAAGCCACACATGAGTGTGTGGGTGTGTGTAGGGGGTGGGGGGAGGTGACTGTAGACTGAAGGGAATGTGAGCCCCGTTAAATGTGAAAATTAGAAGTTGGTCTATGCCTTCTTTCTATTCAAAGGAATAAGTTGCTTCAGTTTAATATTCTTCCTAGCAACAAATTCTTGGAGCAGACAGGTTTTCTTTTCCCCTTCTACTTTACCAAGAATGACTGGGTTTTCCATTTGGATAAAACTTCATGCGTTTCTCATCTGCCAGCTGAAAATTGCAAACAGGAAAATTCTGCTTGCTGGAGCAGCTCCTGGCACTGAGGAGTAGTTTCAGTTGATCGAAATAGTTTATGTGGCTGATGGTTTTCACTCTGAACTTCGGGAATCAAAGGTTTGTTTGTGTGAAGAAGCACGTCTGGTCGTCCTGCTCAGTTTTGTGCTATTGCACTGACAAATTCCTGGCAACCATTAAAGTGATTCTCACAGTCTCAATGAGCAATAATCAGTATTTACACTCCGATTCTGTAGGATTTGATAGCAACTGCATATAAAAATCAAGTTTTGAGCTGTGTGCCTAAGATCAAATTCACAAATCCCTGTGACTCTCAGTGGGTATTTACTCTGAGCTGAGTGTGTGCCTGGCCCAGTTCTGGACTGGGAGGACCAAACAGGCCAGGCTGTAAAAGTGCAGCTGTCAGAGAGTAGGCCTGAATTTCCTTGGAAACTGCCTTGGAAACCAGTATTTTCAGGGGGGAAATCTAATGTTATATGATGTATAAATTGAAATTTACTAACCAATCTTGAATTGCTATTGTTTTTTTCCTTAGAAAAGACAGTCCCACCCCAAAGACAGAAAAGATCATAATTTAATATAGGTTTATAATAGATTAAATTTTCTTTCAAAATAAGTAATGCACTTAAATATAAAATAAGTTCTGAAGTTTACAAGCTTCTCTGCCTGTAAGAATCAAGTGACCCAAGAGCTGTGTTTTATCAGCCAGGTACCAGAAACCCAGGCCGTGGACAGAGGGAAAGTCCTGCCCCCTCCCCTGGGGGAAGGGGACTTGCGGGTGCTCCAGAGAGCAATCTCTGCTTCCAGGGCTACCGGGAGATGAGCTAGGACCCCAGGAACTCACTCATGCTGCCAGCTGCCTGAGTTCTTCAGCAGTGTAGACAGATTCACTTCCTAGGGTGCGAATCACAGCCCAGGAGAGGCCAACCCACAGGGGCCTGTGGTGCTGAAATCACCTGAAACCGAAACCATTTCTCCTCAGGGACTGTGGGTTTGCAAATGATCGGCAGATGAGAGCAGTGTGGTGCTTGCCCACGGAGGCACCCTTTGTCCTGCAGGGTGCACCTTGCTATATCAGACCTGGAGCAGCTCTTTCTCCCAGGATACGTGATCCTATTCCATGATTTCTCTCCTGATTGCTAGGAAAGAGCTTTCCTGTTACATTTCAGAGATGATCAAATTAGCCCACAGAGGCCTTTTAAAATAAATACAGACTTTTTGATGTGATATGGTGGAACATGCCTGTATCCCAGCTACTGGGGAATCTGAGGCAGGGGGAGTTTGAGGCCAGCATGGGCTCCATAGCAAGTTCAGGTATCAATTTATAAAAGAATTTCTGTAGCCCAAAGGCATCCGCTCAGGAATTATTTAAAAGTTGCTTCAGATTAAACTTCTTTAGTGATTTGTGATGGGGGCACTCTAAAATTGCATCCAGTGATAACAGCTATTATACATTTTCTACACTACAGAGAGGATATTTCCCCAAGGGCTTCACAAGCGTATGTCTCACAAGCCTCATGGAACCTGGGGAGTGGGAACCCAGCCTTCTCGAAGACTGCAGGGAGGCTGGGCACCTGCTCACTGTCACCCAGATGTACACAGCGGAGTGAAAGCCCACGTTACCATGTCCTCCTCACTCGCCTCCTGGTGCTTCCAGAAGGTCCTTCAAACTCCAGGACCCTCAGCCAATTCTCATTAATCCCGAGGAAAGGAGAGGACTCTGCCCTGAGAGCTCTTGCCAATGGCCTCTCCCACCCTCTCCACACCCTCTGCCCACAGGGTGGGCTTACCAGCCAGGCCACCCTACCATCTCAGGCACCCATGCCGCCAGCATCCTCCTGCAGGCCACACACTCACTGCCGACAGCGGGAACCACTCTGCACAGCCCAGTCCATTAGGAAAATGTGTACTGTGTATTCAAAGAAGGCTTTTTTCAGTCTTCATCAGAAATGCTGGCAAGCGATCATGAGAACATCATAAAACTTGCTGGGAATGTAAGGAAAACAAAATCACTACTGACTTAAAGAGGGTAGGTTCGTCTCACAGATGTGTGCGCTCCCTGATGCCCCTTCTTCCAGCAGCAAGGAGGTGGCTGACCCTGTCCCCAGCACTGCCAGGGAGATGTCCCCACTGCTCTGTAATTTGAAAATAACCTTGTGGGAAAAGAAAGAAACACAGATTGTTTTAAAGTATTTCATGCCTGTGTATTTAAAAGTTTTTTTTTTTTAAGGGTGGAAATTTAAAAGTAACTTTAGAATTTCTGTGGAAGTATTCAGAATTTAAATATTTTAAAGAGAAAGTTGAATTCAGTATTAAGACAGAAACATAGAAAGGAAACAATTCTTAGTTTTCAGCCAGCTCAGGTTTCAACTCCCTATCTGTGAACCATAGATATTCTTACAAGTTGGCGCCCTCACACTTACAACATATAGATTTACTGAATAATAATTTATAAGTACTTGCCTATTACCATTTTCCCAGTAAAGATAGTTAAATTTAAAGAAAACATTTTTTTTTTTTTAAAACCCCGACTAGCCAGGGACATAGTTCAATGGCACAGAGCCTTGCTTGGTAAGTGCAAGGTCCTGAGTTCGATTCCCAGTACCAAAAAAAGAAAAAAACCCAGGCTAATGAGACCATAGATGTGGGCCCAAAGCTGCCCCCCACTGTGCATGACCTCGGTTGTGTCATGCAGCCTCAGGAACCTCGTCTGGGTCAGGTCTGAAGGGATCAGCGGGATCTGAATGTGGGTCAGAACCCAGCAGGAGGCTGAGAAACCAAGTCACTGTGTCAAAACCAGCCATGAAAGGTGACACGGAGGAGGCTGAGCGAGGAGCATGTCTGTGTGTCCTGCCTCTCAGGACCTGCACTTGCTTCCCAGGGCCTGTGCTTCAGCTGCCAGCACACATGTGGTACTGGGTCACTACTTGAACTCCCGGCATCCTGCTGGTTGCAGCCATCAAGCTGTCTGAACAATGCCAAGGGAAGTGGCCTCCAGTGCCCTCCAGCCTACACTCTCAGGCTGTTTGTGGAAGGGCCAGCACCAGAGTTAATGACCACGAGACGAGCCTGTGCCTGGTATGCAAGCCTGTGGGGCACTTGCACTCCTGGGAGGCAGGGAGTGGGGGGCACCTCTCTTTTTCTTCCTCCCTCTCTGCTGGCTCCCTGGGGACTACTTCTGGCACTGGGTATTCTGCTGAGAGCCTGTCCCTTCAGCTTGTCCAGTTGGAGCCCTTACTCATGCTGCAGGGGCTGCTGGGCGAGTGTCACCGCCCCAGAGACCCAGGGTGGACAGGGGTGCAGGAGTGCACAGTGCTTGCAGATCATAGTGACACCACATTTCCTCTGCAGCTCCCTCATGTCACAGAGGTCCTAGAACAGGAGCTCGGGAATTTTGCCCATTCATAATCCTCTCAACTTGAACTTCTGGAAGGACAGACCACCGGAAAGTCTCCCTGCTGCCGTGACAGCCTCTTAAGAGCAACTAGGAAAATAACTAGGAAAAAATGAAAGATAAATTCCACAACCTAGAGGAAATGTTGGTAGGTTTAATTTTGAAACAAGTTCCTCCACTTCCCTTGCTACAAGTAATGTTTCTCTGATCCATCCTAGTGTATAAAGTGCTTTCATACCTAAATAACGTTGTTTGATTATACTAACCAAGAAAATGGATGGTGAAAATCACAAGAAATAAATCGAGAGTGAGTGTAAGTCATTCGAAGTTTGCACCGGAGTATGAGAGCCCCACCTCAGTTCTGGGGCCTCAGAGCCCCAGTCTCCTGGGTGTGGCAGAGCTGGGTCCCCTTGCTGCTGTTCGAACAGTGGTGGCAGTGGGGACACCTGGGTTGGTGAGAGAGGACTGGCCTGCTGCTCATCACTCTCTGTCCCTAGGCCTCACCGTCCCCGCCACAAAGATGCCCAGCTTGCATGGGAAGCTTGGCGGTGGACCCAAGTCTGGGAAGGGCGGGGAGAAAGCAGTTCACATTCCATGGGCTAAAAAGATTTTCTAGGGAATTCAAAACTCTTGGAGTTGTTCATGGCTTTAGCTTCAAGCACTGCACTGACAATGTGCATGATGTTGCCCAGCGTCCAGTGAAATAAAAACATCCAGGATCATCTTTGTGTGCTTAGATATTGGATTGTGTCTGAAAAGCAAAGAAGAATAAAACGCTCCCAGATTTTCCAAAAAGAAACCTTTGTCGGCGAAGCATCAACTCACAAGTAGACAGACAAGCTCTGCTCTTATTGTTATTCTTTTTCTCTTTCTTGTTTTGAGAGTCTTGGTTACACTTATCGATGTGGTTTCTGAAGAAAAGAGAAGTGTCTGATTTTACCAGTTGAACTTTTCCAGAAGTCACAAAAAGATTAAATACTGGGCCCCACATAAGTATTTCAGAAATGGTATTTTTGTAGTGATGTATAAATAAAATCATTTCCAAAGCAGAGGTCTCCATAGGAAATTTTAGGCCAGTGTTTCCATTATTAAATATGTCTATGAGCTAAAAAGTTTCCTATGTCCAGACTGCCTATCTTGTTATTTTTGGGCCTAGTAGCGTCTGGAGCTTGGAGGGAAACTATCTGCGCCATGCTGAGTGGCTTGGGCGCCTGTGGTGCAGCCCAGGGACTGCCTCTCTCTGTGCCTGGAGCTGGCGCATTGCCTCAGCTCTGGGCATGTTGTGAGGGGCAAGAACCAAAGTCTCCCTGGACCTATTCTTGGGCACAAACCAGGCCTACCTGAAGACTCAACAGCAGGAGCTGCAGGTGATGCAGTTGGCTGTCGCAGGAGGGTTTGGGGTGGAAAAGGACAAGCTTCTTGCCAATGTTTTTGTGACTGGGACATCGCTCTTAACTGGTTCTCAAAGGAAACCACCTTTCTCTGTGGGCCAGTCTGCTCTGGTGATCAGCCCAACACCTGTGAGAACTGAATGTTCCACTATTTTTAGGTTAGCTTGAGAGATGACATGTTCTAAATGCCACCCTGTGTGCATGCTCAGAGTCCCTTCAGTGTGTTAGGGACGGTGAGATCCTGACTTCAACACTCACAGGGCTCCCATGTTGGGGACAGCAATCCTTGCAGGCAGGGCATCCCTTCTTGTGGCTTTAGCAGTCTGAAATTAATTGCAAGGCAATGACTACCCGTCTTCTAAAAAATTATCTGAAATGATACTTGAAGAGTGGAAAATACTAGACCCTACAGCCATCTTCTGTAGCTATGAGACCCAGACTCCTCCCTGCGCACATGAAGTGCACAGCACCCAGCCCAGCGCCTGTCTGATGAAGACTTCTGGTGAGCACTGACTACATTAGGAAAGGCCAGAGCCAGACACGAGGGCATACAGGGCACATCACAAGCTCACTGTGATGATTACAGGAAAACGGTGTTTAGACATCAATTTGCTGCAGAGGAAAGAAAGCCAAGATTAGCTTCCTCCTGTGTGGGGCTTCATAACTTTCTATGAATGTGCACAGGGACAAAAGTCTATTAGTAACTCTTCTGGGGAGAGGAGAACATATTCTGCTTTCACAGGGATTCTGAAGATCAGAGAACTTCGAGGGATGCAGTACACCGACAAGTTCATCATTCATTAAAAACAATTAGGAAATGTTGTTCCATCTAGAGGTACCATGTGAGGGGCCAGAGGGATAAAAAGTGATTTCAAAATTCCTGAGCCCGGTGAATTTGCAAGATGGAAAGGGACATAGTAGAGACCACAGATCCCTGATGACAAGTCCCTGCGGGAGGAGAGATGTTAGGATCGCAGGAGCGAGACAGGGCGGTGGACATCTGAGGTGAGGGAGGCTTTAGGAATAAGTAGCATGTGACTGGGCCTGGGAGGAGCGGGACTTCAGATGTAGACCACAGGGGGAGAGAGGTGAGGGGCGTATGTAGGGATTGGGCAGATGGTGACACAAAAGGACTCTCCTGTGCCGGGAGGTGCAGGGCACCATGTTGGGACCCTTGTGAAATTCTTTCAGAAGCATCTTCTAGAGGAAGGGTATTCCGAGTCCCTTCAGGGAAATCACCTTCTTCCCCTTGCCCACCAGCTAAATTGAGGACATAATTTGTTATCGCTAAGTCTAATTATACTTAACTTGGTTGCAGGTGAGGATTATGATTTGATATTGCTCATGACAGGGTGTGCATAATCAGGCCTCTGAAGAGGTCAGAACAATGGCATACAGCACAGTGGTCTGCCCCTGGGCAAGGAGAGAGGGGAGAAATGACAGGAAATGAGACAGGAGCCAATTACATTATGCAAAACATCATGCTTGCAAAAAAGCAGAAAAAATCCAGGCTTCAGGGCTGTACTTCAAAGTCTAATTTTCTTTCCCCTGTAACCAATATTCTTACTTCATTAGGGTTTCCTCTAAACAGTTTAGCAATGGGATCACACTGGGTGAAAGCGGGGTAAATGAAGGCATTGGCTAATCTGGGGAAGGAGGCGGAACGGTGGCTTCCACTTCCTGTTTGTTACTCCTGCCATCCCAGCTTCTCCTCGCCACGCTCCCTCTGCGGAAGACGCCCACAGAGTGCAACCCACACCCGCTTTCTACCACACCATGCAACCAGAGAGAGCAGCCGATGCCTGGTGTCCTTAGAGTGCAAACAAATGCCCTAAGTGAAGAGAACTACTTTCAAATGATACTTCTGTTTTGAAAGATAGGGTGTTTTGACAAAACGAAGCAATGTTCAGCTCGTAGACTCAGACCTCTGTGTGACACTTGGCTCTGCATTCCTGGTGTTGAAAGAGGCCTCAGACTGGGGCCTGGAATTTCAGAGCAGCAGATACCTTGGAGGGGAGTGAGAGCCTTGTGGCCACAAGCATGGGTACCGGAGAGGCTCCCCAGGGCTTCCTGCTGTCACCAAGTACAAGAGCTCGTGACATCCTCACTGGATCCTATCACTGTCGTGTGGTTTGCTGATGTCTGCAGGGACAGATGATGGCAAACCTCGCAGAGCTTTCAATGATAACGAACAGTGAGAGAGCAGCAAAGGCAACAGTGTGGGCCTTGCTAGTGTGGAGAGGAGCAGTGAGGGCTCCTCGAGTGTGTGCCTGATGGAGCCCGGAGTCTGTGGGCACCTGGGTGCTGTTGCTCCCTCTGCCCTTGCACCTCTTCCTTACCCTCCAAGATGGAAGTTCACAATGGGTACCTTCTCCCACCACCACTAGGGCACCATCCTTGGAGTGCTGTCCACCGGGTAATGACCTACCTGTGCCAGGATACCCAAAGCCGGCATTCTGGGCCTGCTCTCCTAACCCTCTGGAAAGTGCTGACCCCCAACATGTGGAGTCTGCCCCACATAGTACGTCCCCACAACAAGTGTGGAACACTGGGAGAAGACCATTCTTCCTTAGCTACTGCTTTGCCAGTGATCATGGGGCTCCAGGCTCAGGGTTATACCAGCTGTTGTCCATCCCTCTGTGGGCTGAGCTGCCTTTGCCTAATTTCATGGGGGACCTGCCAGTGACCTTGGTTGTCACTGACAGCAGGTCAAGGCCTTGATGTCCCCTGAATGGTGGGGAGAGATTTTGAGGAAGGTACAGTTTCATTGAAGCTCCTTGAAAGAGGCAAAAGCCCACTGAGGAGCTCAGTGATGGAAGGGATTTAACAACAGTTCTCTTCAGAGAAGTGTGGGCAGGGAAAGGGAAGCAACAGGGGACAGTGAGGCACCAGGCAGTGGTCAGGAAACCATGGCCACATTACCCAGGGAAGGCAGGCACTGTGACCTGAGCACAGTGCCAACTGGAAAGTCCTCTGGGGAGATGGAGGGCACAAAGGCACCTGGTGGGGTCGGGGGGTAACCACTGCCCACACCTGGGCAGGAACATTCCCTTCCTGCTCTTGATCTGCTACTGATGCGAGAACCAAACAGCCCTGGGATGCAGAGAGGAAGAGAGGATGGGGGCGGTGGTGGGCGGCAGTGCATACTGCGTTACCGGGCTGTGTCCCTATTCTAACAGCTTTCATGCCCAGATTTAACATGGACTCCTTTCCTCCCTCTGATCTTTGTGACCCAGCTGCCTGTGTTCTGCTTGTCTTTAGGAACCCACTTCCCATGAAGTCCGCGTGTCATTGTAACTGTAGACACACACTAGCTTTTCTCCCTTACTGGAATGGTGTTGGGAAATAGCTCTGTTCTCACACTGCAGGGTCTCAGAACCACTCAGTCTGCTCTCTTCCAAAGCTCACCATTTCCCCAGCCACTTCCATATATTAACAAACACTTTGGATATTCTCAGGTCTGCCTGTGAGGGGCAGGGAGACCAAGGGCCCATTTTCCCTTCTTGTTCATCTGCTCTGAGTGAGGGTGTCTTGGTTACTTTTCTCTCCTTGCTGAGACAAAATACCCAATGCCCAAAATGAAGGAAGGAAAGGTTTATTTAGCTTACAGTTTGTGGAAGTTTCAGTCCACACTTGGCTGGCTCGGAGGCAGAGTGGCACATGGCAGAGGGTAAACGTTCAAGGTGGCAGAACACAGCAAAAACCACAAGAGCAAAAGGGAGGAATGGCTGCAAGCGGCCTCTTTTCTTCCCTTATATTGTAAACACACTACCCCCACCCAGGGCGTGTGTAGCATTCACATAACCTCCCTGCCCTCCACTTCCACAGGCTCAGGATGTATACAAGGTAAGCACCCTGGCTTCCTGCTGAGTCACTCAGCCAAACCTCTAGACTCCCCAAGTTGACCCAATGTATCAACCATAACAACAATGAAGCAAGTTATACAATGTATAACAGATGCAATTTATGAGGATGCTGTCATCCTTATTTGTAACTACCAAGCAATATGGAAAACAAATAGATAAAGCAAGATCCACTAGAAAGTCAAGAACATAATAAAAATTATAATGGCGGATACCAATATATCTCTTTCAAAATTGGGCCTGTCGAAAAAGCTTTTGATTTAGATCACACTCCATCTCCTGCCTCTGTGGCTCCTCCCTTTACATTGGTGGGAATCATGCTCATCTTTAACTTCACTTTGGGGTCATTTCCCAGGAATCCCTCTCTTAGGTAGACTGTCCCAGCCCTCCTAGCAGGCCTCAGTGGGTCCCTTCCTCACCCACGTCCAACACAGGCCTCCAGGTTCTCCCACCATACTGGAAAAAGTTCTGTTTCTTCCCAGCAGTTGTGACTTTCTTGAGCACATCCCACCGATGTTTTCTAGATTTAGTCATCAAACTTTCCTCTCCCACCAGGGGCTTCCCTGAAATTCTTGTCTTGAATCCTGACCTTCCTGTACCCAAGACACCAAATCTAGGCCACCCTGCCTAAGCATGGCAAAGATGCCTGCATGTTGACTTTTAAATTTAAAAAAGGAGGCTGAGGTTAAGGGGGAAGACAAAGAGCTTGTTTCTGCTCTGTTAGGTTAGAAAAGTTTTCTCTAAGCTCCGGGTGTGTATAGAAGTGTGTGTTGGAGGAAGGAGGGCAAGGAAAGTTTCCAGGGTTTTCAAGTTTCTAGACTTTTCCAACAGTACATTTCCCTGTACTCAGCCTGGAATTCCACAGGGCAGGGAAAAGGTTCCTAGGATTTTTGAGTTTCTAGTGCATTTTCCATGCACTTGCCAGACAGGGTGTATGTTAACTCTTTCTGCAGCAGCAAAAAACAAAATTTCAGTGATCACTATAATAAATATTCTTTTATTGCCCACATCCCCACCAGTGAGGAAAGTCTATTAAATGTCTCTTCATTCCAGACCCAGGCAGATGAAATGTTCCCTGTGGAGGTTCTTGTGGCACAGGGAAAGGTTGGATGGGTCAGGTCAAACTCTCAGCCACCTTTATGGCTCCTCTTAGAATGGCAAGCGCCCACAGCTCATGAAACAAATGTGTCTGTGGAGGCACGTGACAATGGCTGGATGCCGATGGAGAAAACACCCCAGTTTACCCCAGCATGTACAAAGGGAGCAGAAGCGTCATCAGGACTGTGCGGCCAAGTCTTGGGACTGCCCCCCAAAGGGGCAGAGAGAGCTGCGAGGCCCCTTGGCTCCAAGAGTTGTGACAACAGGTGGTACCCAGGCAAGAGCAGAGGGCAGGACTCCTCTCACTGAGGCCAAGAACAATGTTTGAGTTCAACTTCTGGCTGTGTAAACAAAGGGAGTCTTTGGAAAAGTCCCTGAATTCTTAGCAATTCTTCTCCCCTCCAGTTTGCTGAGGCTTTTTTGTGTTTTTACAGTTTATCATCCATTGGGATCCTTGTCCAAATCCAAGCCTACAAAGCCGCACACAGCTGAAGACAGGAGGCAGAAGACCAGGGAGACGCTAAGTGCAGCCCAACCAAGTTACGCTCCTGGCAACTTCATCTCTGAATGTGCTTTTCTTTGTAATCATTTCAAACAGAAAGAAATGACTTTTTCACTGCTAATGACAGAGCAACAACACTGAATTTAGTATTTGGTGAGACTCCCCCATGTAAACTCCATGCTGAGGGCTTGGATTGTTATTCCTCAGTGGACATTCATGTTTTAGAGGTAAGCTGCATTTCAGTTGTCCTGTAGTTGAAATAAGATATTATAAATGCTGGCCTTTGGGATAAATCCTTATGAGGGACAAAAATAAAGCATTTCTATGTGACAGTCTTCTGGAGTTTCTATTCTGTTTCAGTAATTCGAACAAAATTTTTTCAGGAGAATAAAGCCATCTTTAAGCATCATTTTGAAGCTGTTATAAAGATAATGAATAAATTTTATGTCTTCTGACAAACTTCATTTTCTCTACCAAATGGAAACCAGTAGGAAACTAGAGTATAAAGAGAAATGGAACTTGCATTAGGAGTGAGAAAACCTACAGATCAGGTGAGTCTGATGGAAAGTTCTGACTCTCCCATCAGTCTGTTACTAGAGGAGCCAGACTGGAGGCCCACACACATGGCAACACCATCCACAGCACCGCACAGCCATAGCAATGCAATACATCCACTTAACAAGACACATGCAAAGTGAGCAGCCAGCTTTGGGATGGAATGTGGCTCTTCAAGGCCTAGGAATAAGAATTTGGATTCTCTTTTCAAATCTAACACGTCATTTCCGTCACGGTTGTGTATCCCACGCACATTGAGTACCTGTGCTGGGCACGGTGCTGAGTGCTGAAGCTAAGCCAAGAGGCCAGGTCTCTGCCCTGGCTCTGAGTAGGGAGAGAGGCGAGTAGACTGACGGGGCTGCTCCGCAGGCTGAGCACTCAGGGGGAGCCCTGAGGTAGAGGATTCCACAGGGTATACTCACGAGACTCCTGGAAGGAAGGGACTCATGAGCTGAGAGCTAATGGACGAGTTGGAGATTCTTAATCAGAGACAGCAGTCACATAAGAAAAAGAGGCGCAGAGAAAGAGACAGACATAAGCAGTGTTATGCCCCAGTCCTGTGGAGCATGGTGAGGGGGAACTAGAAAGTCAGCTGCAGGAAGACTCACCAACTGTCTGTAGGTTAAGGAGTTGTGCCTCTAAAATGGGAGTAAAAAGAGAGTCAAATGCTACAGAGGAGAAGAACAGAAGTGCACAGAGACCTGCCTGGATTCGGAGGACCAAGGTCACTAGAGATAATACCAAGACTGTGTGGGCTGAGCGACAGGCAGCTGGCGAGGGGCCCCAGATGGGCAGGCACTGCTCAGAGGCTGTGGACTTCTTCTTTTCACTTTATTTCTCAGAGTTCTAGACTTGAGAAAATTTCCAATAATGCAAATAATTCCTATACCCATATTTTACCATGATTTCCATATCTGCTTGCTTTTTCTCTTTCACACACTATTTTCCTCAGAACCACTGGAGAGTAAGTCAGGTTGAGTGCTGCTTGATACTCAGCTCCCCAGTGAGTTTCCTAAGGTACAGAACATGCCCCTTCCCTGCTCAGCACAGTGACCGCAGTCAGGAGCTGATGATCCCGACCCCGTGGCCAGATAGGCAGACGTATTCAATGTCACCATGGCTCTGGCTGGCCTGGCATCGTGCAAGAGCATTTCAGGCCATTTGTTCATGCGATGATATTGCTCCTTTGTTTTGGAATCCGTCTTTTCTCATATTCAGGAAGTATTAACATTTGTTAAGAGAATAGTTTACTTGCTTCTCAGGAAACCTCTTGATTTGGGTTATTCTGGTATTTCCCTGGAAGCAGAGTCTGGTGACACAGCCACACAGGAATCCCATAGCAACAGAGCTGCATCTTCCTCCATCACTTGTCGGGAGGTTCACAGCATGGGCTAATCCCATTGTGGTCGTTTTGGTCATTGGGTCAAAGGTTTTGGCTACATTTCTTTATTGTAGAACTTGCTATTTTTCTTTTTATAAATAATAAGAATCTTATGGAGAGTTATTCTGAGACCACAAATGTCCTGTTTCTCCTTCACTGTGGAATCAGTTAGTTTGTATTGCTAGCCAAATGGTAAAGGAGGAGGAGATAATAAAGAAGAGGGCAGAGATGCTGCAGACTGAGAGGAAAGTCCGGGAAGGGAGGGAATAACCTGTCAGCTTCCTGGGGACATGGGGAGATGAGGAAAGACTTGGTGAAGGCTGCGAGGCCGTGCGGTCACTTCAGGCTTAGACTGCATTTGCTCACTCTAGTGAGTACTAGTCAGCAGTGGAGACCCTTTGAAGGGAAATCTCCCTAGACACCTTCCAGCCAGACTCCACAGTCATAAACGTAAACCCCGTTCACTTCCAGGATTCTTCACTAGATCTGAGAAGATCCATTCAAGGAATCCCAGGGGAATCTGGAATTTCCCCTTAAACTTCTGCTTTCGACTCCTGAGAAAGAACTCACAGCCTACTATGTGGAGAAAATCAATCTGACTGCAATGCTAATTATTTAGCCGTATTAATGTTATAGATACTAACAGGAAGCAGATGTAAATTGGAATGCAAGAAGTTAGGTTTATTTCAGTAATCCCAACGATGCCGAAATACAGTGCATTAGTTAAACTTTCAAACTTTTTTTTCAGGTAATATTTTAATCCCTGAATAAAAGCATCAATGGAGGGTTTTTTTCTTGTTCTTTTTTGAAGAACAGAGAGGCACATTAACATGATTCTATAGATACCTGGAAGCCCAGAAGGAACAGGTCCATTACCCAATTATCCGGAACATATAATACTCCCAAAGAACTCTGAAGTGAAAGATTCTGAGGCTTGGATTTCCTTTTAGCAAATGCCGGCTAGCTGCAAATGTAGGTCACATCGTTTTGGCATCCTGTCTGGGTTTCCAGCTGTCTGCTGAACTCAGAAACAGAAAAATAAGTGTTCTCTTGCACAACACACTTAAGAGTGAGTTTCAGATGTCTTATTGAAATTCACTTTTCTTCAAAATTCTCACTTCTGGTTTTTCTTCCCTTTGGGGTCAGGATTTTGAGTTGGTAAAGAGAATACATCTTTCTTTCTTTTTCTCTTTCCTCTTTCCTCTGCGGACATTAGTTTACAACTCAACCCTGTTGAAGATTAAGTTAATCTGACTAGGATAACAAACACCAGCCTGTGATAGTTCAGGTTATTCTCAGTTCTGACAAATAAAGAGTCATTAACATGCTGGTGGATTTGTTGAGATGTTTATGCATGGGAGGACCAGTGATATAGTTTCATATCTTCTTATATAAGTGTCTGAGTCACTTTCTTGTCCCTGGGACACAACACCTGACACCCATAACTTAAAGGTGAAGAGGTTTATTCTGTTTCGCAGCTTTTAGAGGAGTCAATCCACAGTCAGCCAGCTCTGAGGAGGAAGGGTACGTGGAGAGGCCTGGCGGAGCAGAGCTGCTCACACCACGGCAGCCAGGAAGCAGAGAGAGAAGGGAGGGGCTGGGAATGAGAGCACACCTTTCTAGGTCACATCCAAGTGATGCCCTCCAGCCAGCCCTGCCTCCTAGCAGCGTCAGCTGCAGCCCTGTTCTAACCAAATCTCCTTCCAAAAGCCCACTCCCAGTCCCTAAGGCTCTTGGGGAACATTCTAGCAGTAAGCCATAACAAGGAATCTGTGAGCTAAATACTTGTTGATACTGACAAAATAAGGCAGAAAACAGTAAATCTCAGGTGAGGGCCTAGATAAAAATGTCACATGAAAGCAAACAAGGTCACAGTTTTGGGAAAAGAGAGAAAGAAAGAGAAATGTTTGAAATGTGTTCTTAACCTATAGGATTGTTCCACAGAATTGATGTAACTGAAAGACTTGGTAGCTCTGCCACTAACTGACCTTTGATCCTCCAATAAGGAGCCCATTTATTTATTGTGTTAAGCAAAATTCCACAAATTCATAAATTGACATCTTGGTACCAAGGAAGAAAAGTCAGCCAGAAGTAACTGCAACAAAGAGTAGACATGTGCTATCTTAAGAATCAAAGGTGTCCCAGAGATGCACCCTGGAGCCGTCTTCCCTGAACTGCACTGTGATGTCTGTCCCTCCCCCATCTCTCAGCAGATGCCTCTGGCCAGCTCGGTGGGGACCAAGGCACCTGTGGCTGGTAGGCAGCTGTGGCCAGGGAAGTCAGGTGGTGAATGAGGCACGATGGGCCTGAGGTGGGGTGAGCAGCATTGCTGCAAGCTGAGGCATCCCCAAAATGTATGTGAGCCATGGTGCCATGGGACCAGTGCTCTCACACAACAGAGAGGACTATGAGGTAAACTGAGTCAGGGAGGACCACCATGAGGGAAGATAGGGATTAAAAGTGCTTGGGAATCTAAAGAGTGGAAAACATGTGGCCTGGAGCTCGGAGGAAAAGGCGGAGGTGGCCAGGGTAGACCGAGGTGGGAGGTGAGCAGTCTGGCCACACCCACAGCAGCCTGGTCCTGCTCAGCCCTCTGGGGAAGATCTGTTAAGGATGAGCCCCCTGTGCAAAGATGCCCTCCACAGAATCCTGCTGTCTAACTCTGACAAACCAATGTGGCTCACCACAGGGCAGGCTGGGAGATGCAGCAGGCCCTGGTCCCTGTGAAAGCCAAGAGTACTATTTTTAAGGAAGAAGAGAAAGATAAACACTGGAAGACAATCATTCCCTTCCACCCCCACTTTGCCAAAGATTCAGGCCCCAGATAAGAGACGAAGCTAGAGTTAGGGCTCGGATCCCCTGGTGAGAGTTGAGGTGATTGTACATCTGGTGGCAGAGACAATGACCCAACGTTCTGGAGCAGGCAAGGGCCTGGCCAGGCTTAGATTTCAAGAAGCTTGATACTCAAGTGATTTTAACACAGGGTAATAGCTTTCAGGGGCCACATGAGAAATGCCCCTGTAGGCTGTGTAGGCTGTGTCAGGGGTGGGAGATGGCTAGTTTAAGAGACTGGAGTTAAAGTGTGGAGTCTGGGAAGGATGAATGGGATCTAAATTGAGCTGGCAGCAATAAGAACACAGGATAATGAGGGAGAAGGAGAGGAAAAAGGAAATTCCAGCTTCGAGCCGTGGGGGTTAGGAACTGCTGGTGGCATTAATAGAAACCAGGAAGTGGGGTGGCTGGAGCCCCACCGGAGACACTGGCTTGGCCTGGGTCCTCTGGCTGGGCCTCACTCACAGTTTTCTAGTAGGACGGGCTGGAGGGGCTGTGGCCGAGCCTCCTGGTTGCTTTGGACAGGGCCACTGTCTGCGGTGTCTCCCCTGGGAGCCTTGATCACAGTGTGGGCGCGAGTCTGAAGTCACTGATTCACGGCTGTGTGAGGCTGTCTCAGGAGCCAGGAGGACTCTGAGCCTCCATTGCTCTTTGCTGTTGAAGTTTCAGGTTATTGAAGGCACTGTGGGCACATTCAGGGTGGGTAAGTGAGACTTGGTGATGCGGCTCTACTTCCACAAAAATGTCAGTACAGCTGTAAAAGTAACTTTGGACATAGGTTTTAAGTGTGGGGGGATGTTGAGGTGAACACTAAAGGCTTTCCGGAAAGTTCTCACCTCAGGGCTTTGCAATTTGTTTATAAATCAACCATTCATTCACTCACTAAGTACATATTGACCATGGCTACGCTGCATACAGGTTTCCTGGGAGTGGGCAGGTGGACCTGGCCCTGCTTTTGCCCAGGGAGTCGGGAGCAGGTATTGGCACATTGCTCCTGGCTCAGATCTGGCCGATGCCTGGTTTGGTTCTACCTGAGAACGCAGGACACTTTCACGCCTGAAAATGATTGGGGAAAAGAAATCATCCAAAGAAGAATGACTGTGATGATGAAAATAATAAGAAGTTCATGTTTTAGTGGGCATAAAGCTTTGCTTCACACACTACACCCATGTGTTTGCACAGAACTTCGGCCTGGCCCATGTCACAGCACAGGGCTTGGGGTGGGTGACCCAGCCTGCCTTGCCACAAAGGCCGTGGTGCTTATTACCTGGCTCTCAGCAGGAACTTTGCTCTGCACAGGTCTCACCAGAGTTAAACAGATGATCACACCGCATGCACAGGTAAGCAAAGCGGGCCAGCTTTCCTACTATCAGTTCCCCCATCCTCCCTACTGCCCCTCTGACCAGGCAGCCCTGAAGGACTCCACGGAATCCTCCCGCTCCCCAGGATCCAGGTGGCTGCTGTCTCCTCCCTTCACCTCTGCTAACCTGGAACTGGATTCTAATCAAGAGTCCCAGAGAAGGTCACACCTTGTGGCTTCCACCTGGGTCCTGGAAGACTCCTCAGGGTGAACCAGCCACCGCTCTGCATCCCCCATGCTGGGACAAAGCCCAGGGAAGCCTTGCAGAAAGGCCACATGCGGAGAGAACAGCCTAGACAACCTCTGACAGATGTGTGGGCGAGGAAGCCATCGCAGGTCCCTCCTAGTCATGACTTTGGGTAAGCTCAGACCCCGACACTTGACTGAAGTCACCTGAGGGACCCTGAGTGAGTGCCACCTAGCTAGGAAGCATCTGGAATGGTCATGAACACTGGGGCAGGGACCCAAGCACATAGCGCAGACATCTGAAGGTGACCTGAGTGAGGTTTCCATCTGGGGGACACTGGGAAGGCAGGTATGCTGAGGTTCAGAAGGCGCAGAGTTCAGAAGGGGCAGACGGATGACCTGCTGGACCATGCACAGCCTGGGCAGGGAGCCTGGGGGGTGCGGGCAGGTGACCCAGGAGTAGACATGGCTGATGGTCCACCTTGAAATAGTCACACTGGTCTCTGAAGTTTGGGGATGTCTGTATATAAAGGACCATAAGATCAAGTGCCATAGACAATAGAATGGAGACTCATTGGCTTTATCGCAGCTTCCCATGCTCCAGAGCTGAGACTCTGGTCTGCGCCTGGGGTACAAGGCCCAAGCCCCTCTTTCCCCACAAATGCTCCCTCTGTGGTGGGAGCGTGGTGCGCGAGACAGGGCAGCCGTGCTCCGTGTGCTCCCCTGGTCCGAGAAAGCAGGGTCAGACTTGTCTGCTGCCCTCTTTCGCACTGCTTAGATCCAGCACCCTCTCCTTTGGGGCCAGCCACTCCCAGTCTGGTCTGTCTCCCTCAGAAAACCAGCTTGTCGAGGGACAGTGTGCACCTGCTCTCTTCTGTGACTCCCGTGCATATCCCGTGTCTCCTGTGCGTGACCCCTCGCTCTCCAGGGCAGCAGACCATGCTGGGGCGCTTGTGCCATTGCCAGCGAGCAGTGCCTATCCTCCATTGCCGTGTCTTCTTGTTTCCATTATTTAAGGCCCTGTGTCTGTGAGCCAAGTGCTCTAGCAGTGCACTACCCCACCAGTCACCCGCCCCTTCCTTCCTTTGCCTTTGTGCGCTAACTGTCCTCCGCCATGTGCCTAGGCCATTGTCCATTTCGTCCCCTCTCCTTTCCTCCTCCTGTCTCCTGCCCCTGGCTTCCAAGTGGCTGCAGCGGAGCTGAGGCGGGCAGCTTCCCCACCAGTGACCTCTGTGCCCAGTGCCCTGCAAAGGCCCAGCACCCTCCCTGCAAGGACGATCACAGTGAGGGGGCTGTGCTCGGTTGATGCCATCCCTGTTACCCTCTGACTCTGCTGGGGAGGTGATTTAAGGGAGGAATCGGTTCCAGGTTTTCTCAAAGACGCAGGTTGAGGTGAGTGGGCACGCATTTGGAAGGGAGGAGAGGGGAGGGGCGCCGGGAGACCAAGAGCCCGCCAGGGGGCGCCCTGTGTGGTTCCCGCTTCGTGGGCGAGAGGGTCCTGCTGGAGACTGGGAAGTGACCCACAGGTCGTCCGAGGGCAGAGCCTGCCTGCTGGGCGCCGTCTTTGCTGATGACTGCACTCTGAGGTTCTTCCCAAGTCGTGGGCTCCCCACACTTGAGGCTGTGACTTCAACCGGGCTGGATTTAAGGGAAAGCAGGACGACTCGGCTTGGCTGGCTGGGAGCCCCCAGGGACTTGGGGAGGGAGCTGACTGTCACACAGCTGTGACCTGCTCTGCAGGGACCAAGGGCCAGTGGGAATCGAACTCAGGACCTTGTGTTCACTAGGTAGGCCCTTGTGCCACTGAGCTATAGCCCCAGCCAAGAGTGTTTTAAGGGTATGGTTTTTTTGTTTTTTCCTGAGAGTCTCCCTGGGAGAACCTCATCCCACACAGGCCACCCGACCGTGCCCTGCAAGCTGTTGGGGTGGGTTCACTGTGATCTGCACGTCATGGGCATGGTTCCCTGTGCTCAGTTTACGCAGGGCAGATGCAGAAAGGTTTGAATTCCTGGCATGTGCATAGGTGAACACAGTCTCAGCGCCAGGTCCCTGCTGCCTCACCTGCCCTCTGCCTGGTCGTGTGCTCTGCCCTCCTCCAGCCCCTGTCCCCACCTGCCCTCCACACCTCTCTAGCCTCCTGGGAAGTTACAGAGCCCAACGCCGGGGGTTCCCACTGGCATCACTGCACTGGTCCTTGAGCGAGCGGGTGCCTGGGATTGCGGAAAAGGTCCTGCATACATCGCAGAGGAAGTGCACTGGAGTGGGGTCTCGTACTGTCACACAGCTGCGATAAGGGCTTCCGGGGAAAGCCAGGACGTCAGGATGGAGCTGGGTGAGTGTGATCAGGGTCAGAGGACACTGCTGAGGGTGTGGCCTTTACACTCAGCTCTGAAGGTGAGCAGAATCGAGGGAGCCTCAGGCTGAGCTGGCTGAGGGCCTGGGGCCCAGCCCAGGAAGGGAGAAAAGCTGGGGTGGGGCGAGGCCTCATGGCTTTCTTCTGAAAGAAACCGCACTGCAGGTCATGAATGCGGCCTGCGATGTCACCTAGCCCCAGGTCTGGGCACTCAAGAGGTACTTAGGAAGAGAAGACCTGAGGTGCACTTCACTGTTAAAAAATGGAAAAAAAATGTTTATACACTTGAGGGAGAGTTTAGTGTTGACTTAGTGATAAGAAAATCAGGACAATGGGGCAAATGATAGCGATCAACTTGCAGGAAAGAAAAAAACTGCCCTGGGGAGGCATTGCTGCTGAGGGTATGTGGCTGGTCTGCAGAGGTGTGGACACGGCCAGCGTGGTGCAGACACAGGCGTCTATTCAGTCACAGCGAGAGCCCACAGGAGGGCCGAGGACAGGCACAGAGGAAGCAGATTCTCACTGCCCTAGGTGAAGGCTCAGGAACATCTACTGAAAGCAGGCCTGGAAAACAGTGCTAGAGACACATGGCACTGTCCCCAAGAAGTGGCTGCGCTGGCTGCATGGTTCCCTCTGTAAGCAGGAGGGAGGTGGCGGGTCCACAGATGCAGACACGGCACAGTGTGCACAACCCTTCCCTCTTTTATATGAGCACATCGGCACTTGGGTTGGAAATTGTGACTTCTGTGGGGTGGTCTTGCAGGAGCACAGGGTGAGGGCAGCACCGCAGTCCTGCAGGAGACAGGGTTGGGACTGAGATCACACTCAGGGTTTAAGAGCAACAGGGAGATAGTGAAGGAAAGAAGGGTCTTTTTTTCAAGGAGGTCTGAAGGAACTTGGTACTGTGTTTAGAAAGACTGCTCTTGCTGCTATGTGAACAGGCAGAGGAGGCCAGGGAAAACCTGGGCCAGGGCTCTGCTCCCTGGTCCAGTGCTGAGGTGGTGGCCTGGGAAGGGGTGGCAGCCAGGGACCATGGAGACACAGAAGTGGAAAAATGCAGGATGCACTTTGGAAGCTGAATTGTTTAATAAGTAACCCTAAAGGAACACAGGAAGAACAGTGGAGTGTTGTCCTTTATTAAATACCACCACAAGCATCTTCAGAATCACAGATAAGAACTCTAAAGTACTCCACAGAAAAGCTGGCCACTGTGCAGTGTGACACCGAAGATTGCTGAGGGCCTGGGGCTCAGGTGAGCTCTGGGACACACAGGCTGGGCCTTGGAGGCCTTGAACCCAGGCCCTCCACTCCATCAAGCCATGATCTTGAAGACAGATGGCTGTGCCCAGCGCCTGTTTACCCTTCCGGCAGATAACATGGCCAGCAGGTGTCACTGGCAAAGGCCACCTCGAGGTTTGATGCTGGCCTGGTGACCTTTCTACAGCCTCTCTACACACAGGAGCCTCTTCCCTGAGCCATCATCTTCAGAGTGAAATGCGACAATGACAGGCACTTGCTGCTAACGAGGAACCCGCCCTCTTGTTGGTGACAGGTGACAGTCACTGCTCCACTCCACCCAGAGGCTCTGCACTCCTCCCGCCCCAACCCCCAGGCCCAATTCACTCTGGACTATTGGCCAGGTTTTTCTTGCTATGATTTAAAATTTTCCTAATATTTACTAACAAAATTTGAGTTTGCTTTCTTTCTATAACAGCCCTTTTCATTTCCCTTAAGATGAAAGAAACAGATATTCTGATAAAAGTTTAATTAAAAAAAAAACTCTCAAGTGAAACAACTCCCTCCAGGCCGCATGCTCACCACATGGGTACCCTGGCTTCAAGTCCCAGGGCCATCATCACTGACTTGTGGGAGGGCCAGCCCTGTCCTGAGGACGAGACAGCAGAGGCACAGCCCAGACAGACCACCAAAGACAGGCCTTCTCCAAAGACAGAGCTGTCCAGAGTGGGAAATGAGCGTTTAAGAATTGAGCCATCTGACAGCAGAATGAGTGACTTCTCTAGAAGAGCTCTGCTGTGAGCGGCGAGGTGAGAGGCGCCTCCATCAGCACAAGGAGGTGCTGGGGCTGCTCCAGGCTGGAAGTTTGAAGTCTAGACTTCCGGCTGGAAGCTCAACACAGCAAGGAGGAGGAAGAGGCTGCCAGGGACCATGCCACTAACAAGCGTTTGGGTGGTAGCTTGGGATACACATTTCTACTCAGCCTTGACAGCAGCTTGATAGAATAGGCTTTCTATCACCACCCCACATTTGAAATCGAATGTGAGGAAAAAGGACTCCAGGTAGAGAGAGGCTCAAATCTCAGCCTGCGTGAGGAACTGATAAGAGGAAGGGACGGAGGGGGAGCCTGTAACTGGGAGGGAGTGGACAGCGAGTGCTGGCTCCTGACCGACCCCAGGCTTCCCCATGGTACCCCACCCGTCCTCCTCACCATTCTCAAGCACGGTGCAATTTGGAAATACGCATATCTGCCCACCCAATTCAGGGATCAGATGGCCAGATAGAGGACACAACAATGCTTGAGAATTAAGCCAGCCCAAGCTCCCCTGCATGGCCATCCAGTGGCCTGGAGGAAAGAACCTTCACAGCAGCAACATGATAAACAGGAAGAGTCCCACGACAGGGATGGGATGGGGACTGGGACGGGGATGGGGATGGGGACAGGGACAGGGACAGGCATAGCCGTGGCTGTGCTTTTGCCCCTGTGTGACGATATGGAGGACCTAGTGCTTCAGGGCCAAGCACACAGGTCTCTGGGTACTGCTGTGGGCCAGGTGGTTCTTGTATTACTTCCAAGAAACTTTGGTTTGTGTGCAGCAGCATCCTGGGCCCTCGATTCCCTGTCTCCAGGGAATACCTGCCACCGTGGTATTGCCTTCAGGCGTGGAGAGGGGTTCGAGGTAAGGCGGCATCACCCACCGGGATTGCTTTTCCATCTAGAAACTTGGTGTCTGAATAAACCAGCCTGAGGGGAAGGTACTTCGATGGAAAATCCACTTGTATAAACAGATGCATGCTTGCAAAATAACCGGCATGAGGTTTGAAGTAACTTTGTATTTAAAACCAGTCCTTGTGATTCTTTGGCAGGATATGATTAGCTGGGGTGCTCGTGCTCCCAGGAAGCCAAACCTGGGGTTTCACTGTGATCATGAGAGGGTGGGAGCTCATGGTGGGGGAGTCAAATTTCTCCCCATGTTGGAGCAAGAAAGAGAGGTGGCCAATGTAAAAAGCTTGAAAAATAAAGTGTTCTATGGCTTCCAAGTGTGAATTCCACGTCTTACTCCAGATTTAAGTTCCGTTGCATAAAGAACATAAACTACTCTGGATGGATCTCAGCACAGAATTGATTATGTGGTTCACTTTAACAGAAGTAGCATTTTTAGTCTGGCTTCTGATCAAGAGATTTCAGTTTTTCAGCATAAACACCAAGAAAAGTATGGGTATATATCAAAATAAACCCTAGATATTTAAATTTCTGACAGTGAGCATTTGAATACTACCATTGTCACCTGATAGCAAATAGTCTGGTTTTCTATATGATTATTTTCGTTTGTAACTTTTGAAATAGTCTGGAAACCAGGCAATCAAAGTCTGTGAAATTAAAATAGGCTATCTAGTCAGGAGACAGAGAAACTAAAAAACCCTGAAATCCAATTGAAGGAGAAAAAAGGCAGTCTTGGTCTCGGGGACATCTGAACTCTTCTCGTCTAGCTGGGAGTCACACAGGATGAGGGCACAGTGCCTCCTGTTCAGACGCTGACTCAGATGTGGGGCTGCACTGAACTCTGGCCTTTGGCCTTGACCCAACTGTGTTGTCAGTGAGAAGCATGAGGAGAGGGAGGAAGGAGGTGGTCCTTGGCCCTCCTGGTGGGCCTGGAAGCTGCCCTAGCGAGCCCTTTCTTCCCTACTGCCCTCTATTTTCCCCTCCCGGTAGAGGCTGGAGAGATGCACAGTGCTGGGAGGGCCCTACCATCCTGTGCTCCGTATAGGATTGCTAACAGTGCTTTACTAAACGTGACTCAAGCCACCTGAAGAGGGGCTGGGGATATAGCTCAGTGGAATAAGCACTTGCCTAGCAAGCGCAGGGTCCTGAGTTCGATCCCCAGTACCGCAAAAAAAAAAAAAAAAAAAAAAATCAAGCCACCTGAAGAATGTTTCAGTGTGTCCTCTGCTGCTCATGCAGTTATAACCTTGGGCTATCAAATTAAACAAGAAGGAAGAACGGAAGGAAGGAAGGAAGGAAGAAAAAAGGACAGAGCCAAAGGGCTGTGGCTTGTGGTGATTTGAGAAGTGATGTGCAGTCAGCCAAGTGTTAGAGGTGGTCCCTCTGGCATCTAGTTTAGCGGAGCCTTTGTAGTTGATTGCACAACAAGCTGTGGTCGCTTGGTAATCATCCTCCCAGAAGACTAACCTGCTCCGGGGCTGGAGGCTAATAGAGTTCCTTCAGACCCTGTGCTGGTTGGACACATGCTTTCTCACACATCCTCAGGGGTTTATTGGGCAACAGGTGCCCGGGTTTGTCTTTTGCCCTTTTAATTATTGAGACAATAGTGTTTTCTTTTCTGGCTACATTGGATGTTTAGGATTAGGCCCCAACAGTGTAGAGACATATTTAATAGTTGTGGAGGTGATGTGTCCTAAAGGAAAAGGTCTTTTTGTTTCTTTTTCTGTTGGGATCAAAGATCTAGGAGGTAAATAGGGTGTATTCATTAAAACATGCACAAAACCAAGGGGGAAATACATTTAGCAGAATAGCTACTGGGATGGAGTCAATTTTAGCAATAACATAATACATATATATATTTGTGTGTGTGGCCATTTCATAGGTAGTTTACAGAATGGTTTTGGACATAATTTTCAAAGCATTCAACAAGTTACTTAGGGCCCAGTGGGCCCAGAGCCTCATGCAGGCAGAAGACACTAGTGCTCATCAAAGTGGACGACACGCACACCCTTGGCCGGTGGCCCGCTGGTGCACACAGGCGGACGGGCACTCGCGGCCCGTGGGGATGCGCAGTGGGGAGCAGAGACTCTCACAGCTTAGCCCCGGGGTCTGGGGTCGGACAGCGCGCACCAAATACAGACTTGTCATCATTCTTCCCTTCGTGATCCCTGGGCTTCACACTTTCACCACCGGCATTTTCCCTGATTAGAGGGCTGCTGTCTCCAAGTCGGAGGCCCAGAAACTCCCAGGGGGTTTGCGTGAAGTGTGTGTCACGCCTCCCCAGACTGCAGGTTTTCTCTGCAGAACACGGCTGAGCACTTCCGCACTGCAGCCCGGCAGCCACGTACCAGAATGGCACTGGCCTTCTCACTTGGCCAACCCGTGGGAGCAGCCAGCAGTCTCCAGCCAGACTCCTCGCCAGCCTGCTCTTCTCCGACACAGAGGCTTCTGCTTTGTCTTCAGACAGACTCTTAGGAGCCAGATGTTCACCTCGTACTGTTTTGCGACTTTGGAAAGAAATCTGAGGCCCTGGCTGAGGGCTGATGGAGACAGTCTGAGCATGGGGACTTGCAGCATCCCGTTAAGTGCGTAATGAGCCCTCCATTGTCAGATCAAACAAACCAGGAAAAATTTGCTTTGTTTCTACCACTAATGAGGTATTTCTATATAGATGGAGTCTTTTAAAAGATCTCAAAGAAACCATACTTTCTGAAAAATGCTATATTGTGTGAAATATCTGTGATTAAAGGAAAAAACCTGCAAGATCCCATTATTTTAAAGACCCTGAAAATACATCCATTCTGAAAACCTTCTAATTTAGGAGTGAATCTCAGTACAGATTAAATCCTAGCATTGCTCTGTACACTTTCATTGCGCTGTTCTGTAAATATCACCAGACCCATGGTTACCATCAGCTGGGCGATTTGAAGCAAGCAAAATGTTTGCCCACTGTACTTCTCTTTCCCTTTATGACCTCACTCTCTGTCACTCTGCCTACCCACGAATAACCAAGTTCGGAGGAAACTTGTGAACTGAGGTGCAAGTGACTGACTGGTTAGTGACAGCCCCCACCCCAGCATGCATGCTGCGCCCAGGATGTGGGGCCCCCAGGATGTGGGGCCCTAGGGGGCATGCAGGAGGAAGACACAGCAGAGACTCCTCGAGGTAGTGGGCCTTCCCCACTGCCCTGCAGCCTGCGAGGCAACAGTAGCTTGAATCCACTTTAGAAGTCGTGTCCATGCTCGCTGCTCCTGGCTTCACCGGGGATGAGGATTGCCTGACCCTGGGCTGCCAGGCCGCCAGAACTTTCTTGTTCTAACTCCCTGTCTCTTCCATGTTGAAAATTTTAAGGTGCTTCCCACGGTGGCTCTGCTCTTTCCCTTCCAGTTCTGGAGCTGTATCTTTTCTGTGGTAGAAAAACAGCTTCACCTCAGAGATGTCTCCCATTTTTCAGTGGTCCAACCCACGCTGTCATGTCTACTCCAAATCTAACTTCTTGACCCACCCCCCAAAACTTCCTACAGCTTTTATTTTTTTATCGTTTACATAACCTAAATTTGCAAATCACCAGTTCATGAATCAGTGTGGAATCTTAATTTTATTTGGTCTACACAGTATTTTAAAATTTGAATTAGTTGCTAACATTAACAATTCAAGGAGTTTTACATCAAAATTCAGCTTCTCTTGAAAATGAACTAGAAAAACCAAAATTGGCATCAGGTCCCCAGCATTCAGGGCAATCTCTGGCCTCCTCACCAGCCCTGGTCTGGGCTTCCCCAGGGTTCTCTGCAGTTCCTGGCACCCAGCTGTGTCCTCTAGCCAGAGCCCCTGCAGCAAGCTCCATCCCAACAATTCTGCGGATTCCCACACAGGCGTAGCAATGCCTAGGATCTCTGTGCTGCACCCGGAGTCTGCACTGGCAACCCTGTCTTACCCAGTGGGAGTTATTGTGTATCACAGTCCCGCTGTGGGTGAGGGCTCTCAGGGTCCCTCCCTGGACACAGACGCCGATGCAGAAGCAGACACAGATGCAGATATGGTGACAGAGCCTGTCCTGGCACTTCAATTCCAGTTCCAGGAGTATCAGAACCAATCAGGTTCTGCGGGGAAGTGGGGTCTAACTCTGCCTGTCTTGAGGGCACCTCCTCCTGGGGCTGGGCCAGCCCCACGGTCACCTTGAAGGCTAATAGAGGTGTCTTGTACTTTGTGACCCTTTATTCCAGCCAGGGACACATGAGATGTTAACCCCAGTGGTCAAGGAGGGGATCCTATGTCCCACTGCCGCTTTGCCGGCAATGTGGGCGTGTGTGGTTCATACTCTTTCTATGGTAACACAGCACGATCCCGTCAGCCTCAGGGCTAGGCCTCCTGGTCAGGGCCATGGCAGCCCCTGTGTCTGCCAGCCCAGGGCTGCACGCGCCTTGAGGGTGAGTGGCTCCTATTTGCCATCTTTGTTCTCAACATTCGGCATAGGTTCTGCCTTGTATTGATTGCTGACTAAATTTATTTCAGTTACAAGTGAATGATAGGTCAGGATTCTTCGTCTCTTACAAGTGATCAATTCCTAGGAGCATAGAGCCCTACTGCAGTTATTTTCAAAGACCACTTTCAAGAAATGGCACAGTCTGGAAATCTAAGGCTCTTCAGAGACAGGAAGTTCAATTTGTTCCACTCAAGGTAAATCTCCACCTCACAAACTGAGAGTGACGACCAGAGATGTCGTCTGCGTCACTGTCTCAATCTCAGTGGGCTCAGGTCAGGGTATTTTCAAAGCCAGCATCTTGACTTGGCCACATAGATTTCTATTCTTTAAGATTATCCTTAAAATTGTGGGCTCCTGTTTCTTAACCGGGGCTAAAATTCATTTGCTCGTCTAGATGTTCTTTGTTTGCTCCAGATGGAAGTTTACATTTCTCTGCAGTACAGGTTACACACACAGGTAGGTTAAAACAAGTTTTGCCCCGTGGTCTCCTATTAATCACCATGACCAATTCACAAGTCCCCGACGAACCTGTTCGACTTTGTCTGATCTTTCACCACAGTGCTGGAGTGTAATCAGCTAATTACACTCGAGCTGGGAGGCTGGCCAGGCAAAGTAGAGGAGTGTGTACTCTTAATAGCTGTGGAGATGAGCTTGGAGTGATCTCATATACGACAGGAAGCTGAGAGAACAGATTTCTTTTCAGATTAGAGACTCCCTTAACTGTGGTCCTATATGACAGCCACCGAGTGACTATGTAAATGCAGCACCACTGCCCTTGATGAAGACCTTCCTGCCCTGCTGAAGCAAAGGAGAAAGCATCCTTGGGAAGTCCCAGCACTCTCCTGCCTGAATCCCCAGGACAGAGACCACTGCAGAGTCCCACCTGCACCCGCCCAAGACCCCTGCTCTGCTGGGGCTGGGGGTGGACCCCAGGGTGCTCCACTGGATGCACAGCCTCGGGGTGCATCCTCAGGCCATGCCCCACCCTGTGTGCTTCCCTCTCCTTGGTGTTGATGTGGGTGACATCTTGCCCAGCCCTGCAGCTTAGCCTGCTTTACAGCCTCCCTCTTGATAATTTAGCCGCGATTGCTAGGGCAGCCTCCTGGCAGGCTTTGTGTGCTTGCTTCACCAGGTGGAGCCTGGCTTCTGGTTTGGCTGGAGCAGCCCCGTAAGGCACCAGCAGAATAAATAGCAGCGCCCCACACTACTGTCCCTGGACAGCCTCTCCTTTAGTTGCAGATTTAGAATATCCCATCTTCCTCAGTGGAGATAAAGCAGAATGTGGTATTCTCATGTGACAGTGGCTGGGGACTCCTGAATTATCTCAACCCAACCAATTCAGGACAATTAGGGAGGATGTTGTAGGGAAATGCGATTTTCTTGGAAAAGCATTGTGAAAAGATAAAATCACCAAGCCTTACACAGAGGTGGTCTAACAGAAACACAAGCCAGGATTTCTTATTTTAAAATCAGATATCTATTTTTAAAGATTTTTTCTAAAAACATATGTTGAAAAGAAGTTGTATCTCTTCTTATAGTACTCAACTAAAAGCACTCTAAATACATACAGAACATTTGGTGCACAGATCCAAAATCAGCTCTTGCATGACTTTCCTATGCTATTATTTGTTTTTTCTAGGGATACGTAGGCCAGGGACTCAGACTGGATGGAGAGTGCTCACTTTAGCTTAGCCTGAGCCTTGGTTCCGTCTAATTACAGTGGGTGCCCAGTCCTTCAGTGACTTCAAGACTTCAGCCTCCTACCTTAAAATGGCAGGAGTATGGACCTGTGCGTGATGGAGGGGACCTAAGGTGTGGTTAATCGTGCAGGTCTGGAACTGTGGAGATTATCCTGGCATGTCGGTGTGGTCCACTCTAATCACTCTGTCCTTCGAAACAGAGAACTTTCCCAAAGGGCTGGAGATTGAGACAGAAGGCCCCGTTATAGACTTGGGGATGCAGGAAGGAGGTGCAAGCTCAGTGATGTGGGCAGGAGTGGGCCTCAGCTGATGGTCTGCGGGGAGAGGGAGATCTGGATTCTGTCCACACCACCACAAGTAAGGAAGTGGATTTTCCCCCTCGGCCTCCACGATTCCAGCTCAGCAAAACCCACATGTGCTTCTGATCTAAAGAGTTGTAGACAATGACTTTGTGTTGTGTAAGCTACTAGAACCAATGAGAAACCAGCACACATGCAATGGGCCAGCAGCATGAACACGGGATGAGGGAGTTCTGGCCTCCCTTTCTTTCTCTGAGCTCTGCCTGAGAAAGGACACTGGGGGTTAGCTGCCCACTGCCCCATGAGAGAGTTCTGCGTCAGTGTAGTCCTTCTGAGCTTTGTGAGGTGAGATGGAAAAAAGAGGGAAGGGAAAGGAGAAGATTCAAGTGGACCTAAGTCTCAGAGGAGACTGTTCATGAAGAAAGAGGCTCCCATTCCCCAGGGGACTGGGAGGGTCCAGCGCCAAGTGTGGGGAAGAAAAAAGAGGACAGAGGAGAGCGGAGAGTGCACGGGAGAGATGGTGTGGGGAAGGGCGGGCTAAAGGGTTTCTGGAGTTGAGGGTCAGAGGCCCCTGGAGGCTGGACCTTGAGAGTAGGATGCTCTGTGCTCACACTCCATGCTGTCTTCTCAGAGATAACTGGCAGGACTGGAATTGTATTTAGACTGTGGTTCAAGACAATTCTGCTCTTGATTGAGCCAGGGGAGTGTGATACACTTGTGATAAGACACAGTAAGTAACTGAGCTGAAAATGAATTAAATGTTCAGAAAAGGAGGTACTGGTAGGTAAAATCTGGATCACACTGACACTTCCTGGTGACTGTTCGTGAGTGTATGTTATAGATTTAGATAAACAGATGACAGACAGACAGATAGGTAACTGAAACTACCTTATCATAAGTACTTATATGCCAGTAGCTAAATCTCCATGAATGCGACATTTTTATTCCATTAACTAAACCTCCAGCTAAACTGGTATTTCCTCAACATTAATAGGGTAGAGTCAGACCTGGTTCCCACTCTAGTGCCCTGTCTTGCTAGCTGTGCAGCATTACTATTGCTCTGGGTCAGTGGCTTGCCTGGGAGGCAGGGTGACAATCCTCACCCGCCAGTGTCGGGTGGGGATTTGGCCTGATGTCTGCCGCATGCTGAGCAGAGGCCTGCTACTCGGTAAGCGTTTTGCAAACAGAAGCTACCGCTCAAGGGACTGGTGAATATTATTGTCATTATTTACCCCAGGATATGAAAAGAGACAAGTGGATGACAGTTGGGAAGACACAGCAGCAATTTTCTTTGGAACTGTTGACATAAATAAACGCATGAGCCCTTGATTCTATATTTTTCAACAACTTCAATTAATTGTGACTTCATTTTTGAAATTCTGTTCAACTCTAGGGTTTGCACAGCTGAAAAGAACTTAGCATAAAATGCAAAATAAATGAAAGCAAGATAGAACCTTCAGCAAGTTACAGCCACAGCTAGCATGTGCTCTCGCTTGTACTCCCACTTTATTTCCTTGGTTGTTCCCCTTCCATTTAAGAGAATTCACATTGAAGCCCAGGGTACAACACAGACTTTGGTCCGAACTGGGAAGTGTGGAGAGTTGCTATATGTCAGTTTTTCTCGTTAGTGTGATAGTTTGTCAACTGTCCAAGGCCAGTCTTCATGCTATTGTCCACTGCTTGGGCTGCCTGCTGCCACCACTGGGCTTCACAAAATTCATCTGTCCAAGTCTGTTTAACAGGGCTGTGCATCCTTGGACTGTTGTTTGGACACTGTCTGCTTTTGTTTCAGGTGGTTGTCCTTGTTCACTTTTTAGTGATACTGTGTATCAGTTAGCTACAGGTAATGCTGCACAACAAATAATTCCAAAACCTCCCTGCTTGACCTCAAGATGACTATTCTCATCCTCACGAGTGTGCAGGCAGATGCAGTCATTGTAGACATGGAGACTCTGATTTAGGCTGGTAGACTGGTGAGCTGGCTCTAGGATGTGGATGATGCCAGGTCTGTCCCAAATACATGTCATCTTCCTCAGACAATCCAAGGAATGTTTGCATGGTGAATAGTTATGACAACAACCAAGTCACATGTGCACATTTAGGGTCTCTGTCCACAAATACTTGCTAGCAATTGCATATAATGAAGCAAGTCACACAGGCCCATTATCAATAGGAAGGGGTAGAGTACTCCACTCCCAGTCACCACAAAGCTGTATGAAAGTCCTGATAGTTGGCTTTTTTTACTTAGCCCCGATGGCAATTTTATGTAGTTTGAACCTGAGTTGTTATTATCCCAGGGAATGAGGAATTGGACAGATAATCTAACCTACCACAGATGATTTTCAGTTGATCTGAGTAACACACCCTTTTTCACGAACACTATCTTCATTTTTAGAATATGTTAAAACCTCAATACTTTCCACTAAGGTTTGTTGCAGACTTCCAGCCTATAGGTGGATGTACTTGCATATTCCTGAGTATGAGAATAATTACTTTTAGTGTAATCATTGAGGTTTTGAAGTTGTTGCAGTGTATCTATGTGAGGATTTTTTAGACTTTGTAACTATTTTTAAAAATATAGTAATATCACACAGTTTTGCAGCCATCAGCAGTCCAACTTCAGAAGAATTTCATCACCATCCCACCCATACCCCCAGTTTACGAACAGAGACCTTGTTTCTTCTAATCCCCAACTTGGGGGTGACATTCCCACTTTATACCGCTTTTATACTCATTGTAGACAATATGCACTATTCTACAGTACTTAGGAGCTGTTTTTTAACTTTTGGAAAATATTGAGGTTAAGAAGAAAGCTCACAGATTAAAATTTTCAGTGATGCTATGCTAGCTAGCTGGTTTACAGCAAGCTGTATTAATAATTCTTTCCAACAAAAACCCCTGACCTGAAATAAGTTTGCTATTCTGTAATTTTCCTATTTTAATTAACTTTCTTCAGATCTGATACCAACTAAAGGAATTTTAAATGAATTCATTATTCCAAATACTTATATCTCTTTCCCTCTCAATTATAATAGGAAGAAATTTATAAGAAAATTCCTAAGAAGATACTTTTAAAAACAACAAAAAATCTATACACTGTGTGTTTTGTATGTTTTACCTGTATCTGAAGTGCCATTATTAAATGAACAAAAAATCTTTGTATATCAAGTATCTTTCACCCTGTTCTCTTTGGTGTCCTAATTCAGCATCTGTTTTTCTAGTTAACTTTTGTTTTTTGTCTGTTCTTGGTCCAAGTATTTCACAGATAGAATTTGTCTTCCAACCCCTCATCACCAGTGACCCAAAATATACCCTTTGTAACTGAGAAAATAAATAGAAAACAGGTGAGAAAAAACTTCCTGAAGTGTTTTTAAGTTCATGGATCACAAATGCTTGTTAAAAAGTCTGATGATCAATGTGGATGCTGTCCTTAGAAAAACGCTTTTGTGTAAAAAGCAAATAAACTGTAGCACACATTGGGGCCGTTCTTAGACATGCAACAAAGGTTTAAAACCTAGCACACCTTTGAGCTCACACATGTAACTAAGCAGGTGTCCAGCAGAATTCCAAGCGTGTCTGACTAAAGTGTGTTTTCTCATCTTGCTTGTCATTTCTGATGCCCTGTGTGGCTTCTGCCCCCCACCCACTACCCTGAACATTCCTGATGCTTCAGAGGCCATTGTCTTTTGCAAACAGCTCTTGCATGCGGCCTCAGCTGCAGCAGACAAACAGTTAATTCTCTGGTAGACACAGAAACAGTATTTCATTTTGCCAGGATCTCTTTATATTGAATTCCTTGTCCTTTGTTCCCTGCTTTCCCCACTACGAGCTGCACGGATTATCTCCAGGATGGGAGAACACAAGTTGGGGGTAGGAGGAGGCTAATTTTTCAGCAAGGCTCTTCAATGCCAACGACATGACAGATGGATTCAGAGGTTCACAAAATCACTTCTTCCTTAATCATGTGAGCTACCGAGCTCACACACTGTTGGAGACAGAGCCCATGGCTGGGGGCTTCCCAAGTGCTTTCTCTGTCCCCGTGGTTTCAAGGCTATGGGGCAGCCTCACTGTCTTGGTGGAGATAGAGCCCTGCTCTGAAATGCGGTAGCACAAACACACACACACTTCTCCAGCCACACAGTTGTCTTACAAAGAATCTCTCTCAGAGAAAACACATCTTTATCTGAACTGTCACAAAGAAGAAGGTGTTTCCATCCATCAACCACTAGAAACTGGCATTCTGCTCACAGATAGACTCCTCTCTTTTAATTTTTAAATCACCTTATCAATCAAAGCACTGTATTGTTCTCAGTCTCATTTTAGCTGTTCTGAGTTGATCCTATCTACTTGTCTCCTACCTGCTTCTTGGCTTCTCTTCTATTGTCTGTCTCACAGAAATCTCCTGGAGGCTTCTGAGACATGTGCTTAAAATAACGTGTTCACTTTCCTTAGTTCATAAACACATGCATTTCCTTGGACACACTCCGTGCAGTGGCCGTAGGTCAGTCTATGAACCTCTAACTGAGGCACAGATGCCCGGAAGGGTGAAACGTGGGCAGAGCCCATGCCAGAGCAGTCCAGGCTGAAGCTGCTACTGGACCTGCAGTGCCCTGTGGACATCTGGGAAATAAAATTTTAGGGTGGCTTTGCTTCTATCTGTCCTAGGGGGAATTAAGCAGAAGAATACTTAACTTTCAGAGAAACGTCTCTGCCTGCTTTTGATCCCCAGCCATCTACTTTCTGTGATGTTCATCTCAGTTTTCTGGGGTTGAGCTGCAGAGCCTGGCATCAGTTTATCTTAAAGAACAGGTAGCGGAGTGTAGTTAGACGGTGGACAGGAAACCCACACTGCCAGCAGAGACCAACAGTTTCCCTGAAAGGAACAGCATCAGAGTAACTGTCTTTCTTGCTGGTGCTCCCAAGGGCAGGCACCAAGAAGAGGTTGTTGGTGCTTTCTCTCTCCATCTAAACTGCTTTACTAGAAGTAGTATTCTGATCACCTTTTAAAGCCACACTCTCCTTTGTGATGGAGAAAACAAGCATCTGTGTCCACTAGACCAAGACCCTTGCTGCACAGTGGGAAGCAAGAAAGGTGGGAGGGTCCCGTGCAGAGGGGCTGGGATGCATATGCGGGCAGCTCAGCTGGTGCTCCAGCAATGCCAGAGTGACACCAAGGGCCACCTGCCTCCGCAGGGCGTGCTCAGTTCCCTCCCAGGAAACAGCCACCCAAGGCATGACGCATACCGTTCAGACATTGCAGTTAGTTAGAAAGGAGCTCATATTTTCAGTGCCATGCCACTACTACATCTCCTTTTCTTTTGCAAGATACAGGTGCATAAGGGAACAATTCAGTGCCTATCACACTTAGAAGCCATTTATAGTTATTTACATTGATACCATAGGTATTGAGAGTCTATGAGATCATTGCAGGTAGAAGCTAAACAGGATGAAATGGTTAAAAATATCATTCCTGCTTCAAATCTGATATGCAACTTTAACAATATGTGTGACCAACTAATTCTGCAAGCCCCGCATGTCCATATTCAAATTAGGAAATGGACAGTTCAAATGTCAACTTGGAGACAGGCATCTATGCACATCTTTCTTGAAACACATGATACAACCTGTCCCAGGGCGCTTTCACACAGACTGTGCAGACTTGCTCAGGACCAGGTTTCTGCTATGCTGTCCACCTGGGTCCTCTGTCCACTGTCCACAGTCCCAGCTATGGAGGCTGATGTAAACCCACGGCTACCAAAGCCTCCAGATGGAAGTGATCATTGCTCCAGGTCTTGTCTTTTTCTCTAGTACCCTCATCCCTGGGGCTGCACAGCAGGTATCCTGCAGCCTGAATTATACACTTAGCTCTTGGCACACTTGACGCGCACACTCGACTGGTTAATGGAAAACTCTGACATGCTGGAATGTGAGGCTTAGCGTGCAGTGAGCAGTGTCTCATGTGGTATGGTTGCTTGCTGCCTGGGTATGCATTGCAGGGAAGAATTTTCCACCCCAAGCCCTCCGTGCCCCCGTACCCCAGTTCCTGTCCTGAGCCCTTAGGGCGGGGCTTAGAGAAAGATCACTGAAATGCTTTAAATTCTTTCTTCCATTTTCCCCAGAATTTAATCTGGTATTTCTGTAAATTCATACTAATTGTGCTGTGGTCACAGGATGAGCCCACTCCTGGCTAAAACTCAGCCACTTCTTCAGCCTGGGGTCTGGGAGCCTCACAGTCACCATGGGATGACCTGCTGACTACTTTCAAAGCCATTTACCAAGCACTTCACTCTTCACCCATGGATTTCTGCACACTTTATCCCAACTGGTGCTTCAACCCAGGGAAGCTTCAATCATTGTGTCTGTGAAGAGTCTATTAGTCAGTACTTCCTGAAGGTATTCTAATATCCCCACTTTAAAGGTGGAACCAGGGGACTGGAACCAGGAAGTTGGAGGTCTTGACCACACTGACTCTAAAATTCCAGTCGCCACCATTTCTGTTTTTCTGTAGCTCACCATTCTCTGCCATTTGTAACTAAGAGGGAAGTTGAGCTTGAAATGGAAAAGTGAGTCAGCCTTATGCTGCATTTTAAACCAAAATAAGAAATGAGCCAGGGTTGCTCTTGTCCCCAAATTTTGCAGACAATGTGAAAAAAACCTAATTTATTTCAGCCTCAGCATTGTAACATAATATTTCATCATTTTCCATTAGAAATAAGAAATTGCCATGTAAACTGAAGAACATTATAATTGTTCATACTTCAGAAATGTTATTGGATGTGTTAGCAAATAGGCTAGTTATTCTACATGCCATAAATAATATTGTTGAAATGGGTAAAATGCACAGTGCTTAAATTCCTAGTCCATGTTTTCTAGCACCATAGAAACTTTGTGTTAGCTGTTCCCTTTAACATTTCACCAGCACCAATGCATCTCTCTATGGACACACCATGACTTCCAGGGCTGAAGAGCTCTGATTTCTGTTTGTCCTTTGCATGATGTATGTACCTGTCCCTGGCTTTATGTTTCCAGGAATGGCTTCCTCTAAGGAAAACAGCAGGCTTCTTCCCACCTGAGACAGGAGAGATAGTTGTGTGATCATTGGGTTTGTGAAGAATCTATTAGTCAGTACTTCCTGAAGGTATGGGCCAAAATTCTTCCAATGATGCACACCCTTTGTTTCACTGCTCTCTGCTGTGGAGCTGAGGGAGGCAGCAATTCTGCAGGCTCACTCTACTGCAGAGGGAGAAAGTAACTGAAAGCCCACTTTGCCACCAAATCAAAGTCATGGACCCAGGGGACTGCAACTGTAGTAAAGCTGGCATTTTAATCCTCAAGTTCTTGTGCCTCAGATCTCAGTTCACTGGAAGAAGATGTTATTTATTATCTCCTAAATGAGTAGTAACCAACATCTCAACCCCCATATATTCCAGGGCCACCCATCAGCAACCAGGAGAATCTGTACAGCCAAGAGCAAGACTTGAGGTTTTCATTGTAAGGCCTTGCTGGTTGTGGCCCACATGGTATTTGGCTTTCCTTAGCAGATGTTCCATGTTCCTGACATCAACCTCCTAGTCCCCACTGAACCTTTGACCTCACTCTCACAGCTGTGTATGCTAACATCTCAGGGGCACGCTGCCTGGCCTTCCAGGCCTTCCATTAAAATTCGGGTGGAAGCCTCTATAAACCCATAACTCTTGCATTATACATGCCTGAAAAACTAACACCATGTAGATGACATCAATGCCTGAATGGCTGAATCTGGGCTAACAAATCCCAGGGAACTAATCCCCCAAGGTAACCCTTCTTGAACAGGTGGTCCAGGAGTTCACTTTTCAGATGAAAGATTGCCACTTTTGCACCTTTGAACCTGTGATAGTTGGAATTTTTCTGATTCTTGAGGTACCCTCAAGGCCTCTCCTTCTTTTCTCTATACACAGTATGTGGTTCCTTTTTAATGGCGCTGATCTCTTTAGCAGCCACACTCTTTTGGTCTCAACTTCACACGTGCTTGTTTTCTGGCCATCAGCAAAATTTTCTTTTTTTCTTTTTTTTTTTTGAGAGGGGAGCTGGCCTTAACTCATTATGTAGTCCAGATTGGCCTCAAATTCATGGTGATCTTCCTGCCTCAGCCTCTCGAGTTGGAACTACAGATGTGCATGATCATGTCCAGTGTCCACATATTTTGGCTCTGCTTCTTGCTCTTCATTTTTATTACACACCTTTCTAAAAGCAGAGAGTGGTATCCATACCATAGCCTGAATGTTGAGCTATCTTGAAATTTTCTCTACCAGACCAATTAGTCAAATGTCCCTAATCTCATTCTCTTAAAAAGCCTTAGCACATGAGCAAAATGTAGGTACATTTTCTGCCACAGTGTAACACAGATGGCCTCTAGGCCTACTGCCAGTGGAGTCTTTGTTACTGGTTAAACCCTCCTGAGCCTGATCTTTCCTGTACACTTTCCTATCAGCATTCTGGTCTCCTGAGCTCTCACTAGCATCATCCATCAGGCTCATCTTACTGTATGCTAGAGCTTCCGCAGTCCCCATCTCCAAACCTTTCCCCCTGGAAACCAGTTCAAATGCTCCCCAACCACATGATCAGGCATAGTGATAGTAACAGCCCCACTCCTGGTACTGATTTTCTGTGTTAGTAACTTTCCTGTTTTTGGTGCAGAATAGCAACACCCACAACTTAAAGGAGAGAAGTTTATTTTGGTTCCTTGTTTGAGGGGGTCAGTCCATGGGTGGCAGGCTCCAAGGCAGAAACCACACGGCAGAACAGCACCATGGAGAAAAATCTTCTCACCACAGGGTGACCAGAAAGCAGAGAGAGCAGAGAGAATACACCCTTCTAGGCCATTCCTTCAGCACCCCTCCCCTTTCAGCCAGGCTATACCCCCAAACATTAGATTTCTGGGATATACTGTAGATCTAAACCATAACATGCAATGCATTTCACTGTCCCTGCTCCTGGGGGTGTAATTGTTTGAGCTGAGGCCAAGATTTCTACCTAGTGCACATACAGCAAGAGCAGGGTGAGCAGTTTCCGGAGGGAAGCTGGGGGTACAATCCCAGAATGCAGATGAGTGAGATAATACATATTCACCATGAAGAGGATTATTCTCCACTGAGGTTCAAGGAGCTGGGAGATATGCCAAGCTCAGGGGAAATTCCTAGGTGTAAATCCCAGCTCTATCATAGACTAGCTATAAAGTCCTAGACCCTTCTTACAGACCCTTCTTAGCATGCAAGTGGAGTTAGAAAATGTTATGGTTTCATTCTGGATGTCCTCCCAAAGCCTCATGCAGTCATGGGGCAGGCTTTTAGAGTTTATGATTGATTCATGAGTGTGAGTGTTACACCCACTCTGGGGTAGATAGTTTGCATATGTAAGGGAGATAGAAGCTGCTTGCAACCCTTTTGCTCTTGCTGCTTTTGTTGTCTTCCACCACCATAAATAGCTTCCCTCTGCCATGTGCCACCCTGGCTTGGAGCCAGCCAAGTATGGGCTGAAACCTCCACAGACCATGAGCTAAATAAACCTTTGCTTCCTTAATTCTGGGTGTCAAGTATTTTGTCTCAGCAATGAGAGAAAAGTAACCAAGACTGCAAGTTTTCTATTCAGAGCCACTTTGTATGGTAAATGTAAATACAGGCCTAGGCATGAGACAATCATTCATTTGGTAAGAGCTGTCATCACTGCATATCTTTGTCATCATTTAGATTGTGTGTGTGTGTGTGTGTGTGTGTGTGTGTGTGTGTGTGCGCGCGCCTTTCTATTCTATGACCTTCATTCATTTGTGAGCAAAGGTTTAGTCTGATGTTCCAGTTATCTTCTGCCATGTAACCACCACCACAAAGTTTAGTGACTTCAAGTTTTCTTGTGATTCTGTGGCATGGCTGGGCTTACCCAGATGTTTCTGATGCAGGTGTCCCTTGGGATTCCCATGCCACTTGTAGTCAGGTGGCAGGGTCTAGGCAACATCCATGATGTCTTAAATAACATGCTTAGCTTCTGGGTGGAGGTTCCCAGAGGAAGGACTCAGGTGGGACCCTCTCCTCCCCTGTCTGCTCTGCTTTTCTATAGGTTTCTCCACCAGGATATCCAGCTGGTTCTGTTTGGCTAAAGACACAAAACCAGAAAATGCTAAGCTTTCTGAGGATCAGAGCTGGGACACTTTCTGCCACATCCCACCAGAAAGCACCCAGATTTAAGGCAAAACAACCACACCAGGACACAAGGACAGAGAGGCAAGGCTCTCTGGGAGTGTGCTTGGGGGACTAGTTACTTCCTACAGACTTCAGGTTTGTATATTTATGGGCCTGCTATCCCTTATTCAAAACTCTTGGAGTCAGGAATTTTTATAATTCAGAACATTTTCAGATATGAGAGTGAATATAACACATACATTATATATTACATTCCCAGCAGGGTTTGGAACAGTATCCCTAGCCAAGCAAACACTTCCTTAATAAAATGTTTGACTCTGTAATATTTACAGATCACAAATAGTCTTATATAAGGTCAAATCAAGTTTTGGTGTTTTCAGAGATTTTTGGATTTTAAATTGTGGGTAAAACATGACAGGCCTATATTTGGAGTAAAAATAAACTTTTAGAAAGGAAATAATTTCTCCTGTGCTGGGGATACACAAGTATCAGTTGTGTCTTCTGGGGAGTGGATGTCGAGACAGAGGAGGAAGTGGGGTGGCTTTGGGGGATACTTGTGAAAGATGAAGGAAGAGAGCAGGAGAGGCAGGGAAAGCACCAGTCTGGCAATGGCTCCCTAAGGGACAAAAAAAGAAAAAAAAGAGGATGGAGAAGAAAGAATGGGAAAAAGGTCTCTATGCTGCCTGTTCTCACTGGCCCAGAGCTACCTGAGAAGAGGCACTGGCTCCCAGCACACCTAGGGTGGCTTCTTCAGGAAGGGAACTCTGAGCTGCTGGTCTCTGTGCTGCCTTCCTCCAGGATCCTCAGCTGGCATGCACTGTATTCCCCCAGTTCTATCATTTTCAGGTAACATGGGGCCTTTCAGAAATGTGTCCTTTACATGCGGGGCTTGAAACCAACTCAAGATCAACTAATCCAGCAGCTGAACCTATCTGCTCCTACCCCATCTCCCAAACCTATCCAAATGCAAGAAGTCTACCAAGTTCTTTTTTAACTTTCCTAAAATGTCAGAGTAGACAACAACTTATAGCAGAAGTCAAGAGGAGGCATCTCTGAGAGAAGACCAGCAGCTATGGAAGGTTGGAGTAGGGGCAGGAGTCATGCTGTGACTTTCAGGTCAGTGAATCTGTGCTGTGCTGTAGCAGTTAGGACTCTTTCAGGCTTTTCTTTCCCTCATCAAATCTCTGGTCTGTGTACACATGACTGCTAATGGATGTTAGCAGCATTTACGCTCTGTATTAGTCACTCTTCCATTGATAGGGCAAAATATCTCACACACACAACTGGTTTATGTAGGCTCCTGGTTTCAGAGATTCAGTCCATGGTAAGCTAGTTCCAGAGCAAGCATATCGTGGCAGCAGTGCATGGTGGAGCAAGGTTGCTCAGCCCGTGGCAGCGAGAGACAGAGCAGGGAAGAGCCCAAGAGCAGGGGCAGGACCAGACGGCCTTGGCAAGGTCACACTTCTCAACCCACTGGACACACCCAGAAGTGTGCTTTGCTGATCCCCTCAGTGCCCAAACCAATCAGGCTGACATTCAGCCTGACCTCCCTAGCCCATCATGGCCCCTATCTTGTAACATTCACTCTGTGGGCTTGCAGCCCCTTGAAGTGCTCCTGGGAGACAGGCATTTCAGGATAACCAAGCAACCTAGAGCAGAAAGCCTAGCAGACACATGTCCAGAAATTCACCTGACTCCCCTGTACCCTCATCTCCCCATACCAGAAACTTGTTCCAGGAGAATTCATTCCTACTTGTGGTCTGCATCACTGATGACAGAACTGTAATTTTAGTAGTATCTGAAGGTCCAAAGGGACATGGGTAATCTAGGAAAGGCTTAAATGGCAAAGATTTTTTCTGCAAGGACACCCTCCCCCAACCATTGTTCATTTTATGGCAGAGCACTGAGCAGGTCCATGGGTGGTGATTCTGTTTTAACTCCCAGATGCTTCTGTGGTGTTTTAAGATTATAAACGGCTGAGAGGCCTTCCCCAGCCCCTGGGGAAGCGAGAATGCCACTTTGCTACTACAATAGAGGACTTTTTAAATGAGCAAGCAAAGGCACTGCGAAGTTGGGAGAAAATGACAAGGCTTCGCTTTGCACAACTGAGACACATTCAGCTCTGGTCTTTGGCTGTCACAGAGTGGGCTCTGGCCAGACTGCTGCTGCTGGCCTTTGGTCCTGTGACCCCTTGGACCCTTGGGCCTGGGCGTGGCCACATGGTGAAAGAGCCAGTTCTCTTCTTTTAGCTCTCTTGAAGCTAAGGATGAGTGTCCACAGGAGAGATGTCCACTGACTGCCCTGCTGCTCATTGCCATGCAGGGATAGGCTGGAGGTAAGAGTGAGTCACTCAGGTGCTCAGCAATGCACACCCCGGGGGTGGAAGGAGCCAGCTACCTGGGAAGTGAGGGGTGCAGATCCAAGAAAGAGAAGGTGGCCACATGTCTACTTTGGCAAAGAAGAGGAGGCTGCCAGACCAGTGGGGAGGTGGAAAAGTTGACGCTGGGGAGGTAGTGCAGATGGCATCAAGGATGCTGAGCCCAGGACCTGGTCATCTTCTGCAGGCAGTGCCAGGGAACAGTCCCCACACTGGGATGGGTCTCTGCCCAGCCTTTCTGTGGCAGCCTCACAGTAGTCCAGCTGCCCCTGGCTCTTCACTGCCCTCTCCCCACCTGCTCCTCACCCCCTGCCTGCAGCAGCTGGGCAGGGATCAAGGCCAGCAGCCCTCCCTCTGTGCCAGTTCCCAGGCAGGAGCCTCGGCAGCTGCACTGCTCCCAAGGGCTTTGACAGTTGTCTGCCTGGCCTGGGAGAAGGGATGGTAGGGATTTGCTGTTCCCTTCCTCGAGCTCTGCCCAACCAGCTACCTAGCAGCCAAAGTAGACTTGGAAGCCCACTTTAAGGTCAGAGCCAGAGAGAAGTCCCTGCTTAGCGAGAACCTGCTTCTCCCTCAATCCCCTGGTTTACAGTGCCTCTCAGAAAGTCACAGCCTCCCGTAGTCAGAGGTAAAGGCTGAAAACCCCACAGAGGTGGGGGAGCCAGCTTTCAACCAGTCCATGGGGATGGGTCCATCTCACCAAATCGTCTCCTTCCCTTATGATGTGAGGAAGAGTCAGAATTTTGAAAGCACAGATCAACACAGTCCAGAGGACAGGAAATTTGCCGGTATATGCCAGGCCCTGTGTCAGGACAGGGATTACATTATTCTCACCAAAAGCCCATGAGACAGATGGGCATTGCTGTTTCCACTTTGTAAGGGAAGAAATGACCTCTCAGAGAGCGGGGAAATTTTCCAAGCAAGACTGAGGAGTCCAGGGTTGTCTGCCTGATGCCTGGAAGAGAGTGGGAGAGGCCATGCCCTCATCCTGACTGTGATGGGCAGTGGAAGACCTGGTGCAAGGGCAGAGAGCACTGGCCCCACTGAAGGAGTGTCCATCCCAGCTGGAATCCTGGGGATTCCTAGGAAAAAGTGACAGCTGGTATCAAGTTAAGAACAAAAGAGCAAGGAGCAACTCTTATAACTAGACCATTTGTCTCACAGATTATCTCACCCAAATCTCACTTCCTTACCCAACGGGGAAACTGAGGCCAGGAGAATGAAGCAGTTGGCTCGGTTCAGTTCATGTATGGGAGAACTGGCTAGGAGCGGCAGGTCAGATCCAGTAGAATTGTGGCTGTTCCTGCAGCAGACCATGCACCTCACCATGCCACGCTTTGTTCTGGGAGACCAGGCCTGACCTTAGCACCTGTGGAGAGACAGGCAGCTATCAGGCACCCAGCAAGTCAGGAGAAGAGGGGTGGGAGTGGGACACTGTGGCTGGTTTTCTTCCTCAGCTTTTGTCCCTTCTGTAAAATTTGCAAGTAAATGCTCTTTAGAAATAGCGATAACTCTCCTGAGAAAAGTGTTTAAAACTAAAAATAATGCTGCTCTCCAGTGAAGGTCAGTGGGTAGGATGTGGCTATATCTGTAACCTCTCTGAGGGTGGGTCCCTCGGCTGAGGTCCTAGGAGAGTTGTGGGGTAGGCGCTGAGGCCAGTGTTTCGTGCCTCACTGAGTGCGGGGCTCTTGGAAGTCACTTCTAAGTGTGGAGCCGGCGCAGTTCTCTCCTTCCCACCGATGGTCTCATTTCCCTCTGCCTCTGGGGAGATTTCTCACAAGACAGAAGACGCACTCATTCCAAAGTGTGGGGAGCTAGTGATGCTTAGAATAATACCTCTCCTAGGAGCACTTTCATTTTAACATTTTAAGTCAGATAAATTAAGCTTCCTTGGAGAAACAAGAGGCTGTATTCCAAGGCAGAAGAGAACCTCTTAAGGATAAACAGAGCAATCTTAGTGCTTTTTAAATTGTACTATAGAAACGATTCTTTAGTTTTTCAGTTAGAAGAGTCCTTTCTGCTTTTACAAATAATAGCTACCAAGATGTCCTCCAGTCAACCAAATAATACAAATAATAGCAAATATTACAAATAATTATAAATATTATAAATAATAGCAACCAAGATGTCCTCCAATAAGTGAGTGAGTAAACTGTGGTGTATCCAGACACTGGAATATTATCCACCACTAAAATGAGATGAGATCCCAACCCATGGAAACATGTGTTAGATGCCTGTCACTAATTGACAGGAGCCAATCTGAAGGAGCTCTGGTCCCAAATATACGGCATTTCAGAAACAGCAAAGACTGTGGAGGCAGCAGAAGCCTGGAGCTCACAGGAGGCAAGGGTTGCCGAGGGACCCAGGAGGGTAAAGGGCAGCAGACCTCCTCTGTCGGAATGTGTTTGTGACAAATCTGTCTGAGCCCACAGAACATACCACAGCAAGAGTGAAACTTCACATGAACGATGACCATTGTGGGAGAGCATTACAGAAACCATCATGGGAGCCAGTGTAACAAACCGTGATGGGAGCCAGCGTTACACCTGAGCCATCATCAGGTGTAACACATGGCCCATTTGGGGTGTGGATAAAGGGGCATGTGTGGGGCAAGGAGCTTACATGATGTTCTTGTACTTCTAGATCAGTAATTCTGTGAGCTGAAAGGTGTTCAAAATACTCTAAAAATATTTACCAATCCATTAATGTGAACCAAATCGATGTGTCAATAATAATAATAAAATAATATGGGGTCAAATGTATTGGATGGTAACTAAGCACTAAGCTTTTATCTTTATAATTATTAACACATGTTAATTGGGCTTCCTGCAATATTCACATGCAGTATTCACACGCCTTGATTGCACCCACCTTCCCTGCACCCTCTCTGCCCACTCCCTCCTCTCTCTCCCACCCCAGACTCCCTCCTTTCCCTGAAAAGTCCTTGGTTGCCTTCAGCTCATCTCTGTTTAGTTTACACACATGGCAGAGAACACACAGCACTGCCTTTTTGCATACAGCCCATTTCATTTAACATGATGTCCTCCTGTTCATCCATTCTCCTGTGGATGAAGGGATGTCTCTGTCCTGTGCTAGACTGTCCTCTGCCGTGTACACACACTACGCTCTCCTTGACCACTCACCCACTGACAGGAGCCAGGCTAGTTCTGTTTCTAGCCTGTTGAGAACAGTTCCACAGTGAACATGGGTGTGCCGGTGTCCCTCCTGCATGCTGACTTCGCGTCCTTCAGCTGCCACTCAGGAGTGGGATGGCTCCACCCATGGTCACTCTGCTTTAGTCTTTTGAGGAACCTTCATCCTGTTCTCCACAGTGACTGCATTAATTTACATTCTTACCAGCGTGGATGAATGTTCCTTTTCTCCCCGTTCTTGCAGCATTTGTTATTATTTGTTTTGATGATAGCTGTTCTGGCAGAGGTGAGGTGGAATCTCAAGGTAATTTTGACTTGCATTGTATTGAGCTTTTTTTCATATATTTATGGTGATTTGTATTTCTTTGGGGAAGTATCTGTTCAGATCATTTGCCCATATTTTGATTGGATTACTTGTTCTGTTGTTAAACTTCTTGAGTTCTTTATATATTCTGGATATTAATCCTCTGTCAGAAGAGTAGCAGGCAGAGATTTTTCTCCTGTTCTGCAGGTTGTTGATCACTCTGCTGATTGTTTCTTCTGCTGTGTAGCAGTATTTTAATTTGATGAAATGTCTTGTCATTTCTTGCTTTTATTTCAGAAGTGTTGGAGTCCTATTCAGAAAATTATGTTGTTTTCTCCCAGTTTCAAAGTTTCACATCTTACATTTAGGTTTCTGGTTTATTCTACTTGACTTTTGTATAGGGTGAGGTATAGGGGTCAAATTTTCATCTTCTACATATGGAGTTTCCTACAGCCTTTCGCTGAAGAGGTTGTCATTTCTCTAATGTATATTTTAGCACGTTTGTTAAAAACCAGTTGGTTTGCATGGATTTTTTTCTGGAATCTCTGTTCTGTTCCAGTTGATTACATGTCTACTTTTCTGCCAGTGGCAAGATGTTTTTGTTACCATGGCTCTGTAATATAATTTGAAATTAGGTTCTGTGGTGCCCTCCAGATTTGCTCTTTTTAGAGCTCAGGATTCCTTTGGCTATTTGGGGTTTTGTGTGTTTCCACATGGATTTTACAATTGTATTTTCTAGTTCTGTGAAAATGTCGTTTGTATTTTGATGGAGACTACACTGAGTCTGTAGAACTCTGTGTAATACAGAGTTATTACCTTAACACATTAATTCGTCCAATACAGTCACAAAGAAGGTCTTCCTGTCTTGTTCAGTTTCTTTCTTTAAGGGATAGGCATTAAGCACTTTACGTCAGAAACTGATTCACACTCATTTCCTCTATCAGGTAAGTATTTTATGGGTAAAGTTCACAGAGGCCAGGTGAGTCACCAAGGAAGCTTTTAGTGTGCCCACTTTAGAGCAGAGAAAGCTGAGGCTTTGAGAGAACTATGGTCTTTAACTATCCTTTGCTTCTTTCCCCTATATTATTTTCTAATCCTAGTTAACACAGAAAACAGTATCTGCTTAATTTAGCTTTAATTTTATTTTAAGATCTCGGTTCCTATGTGATGTTTAGTAACAGGCTAAGTCATTATATCTGAAATGAATATAAATAAGTCCAATTTGGCTTGTGTTGCAAAACAAAATTGATTAGGGCAATCTTCTGTGAGGCTCATTTGTGGACATATGTGACCATATTGTTGCTTAAATGAATATGGAAAGCACGATGATTATGATCTTTTGAAAAATTCACAGTTGAAACAGATCCAATTTAATTTTAAATTTGCCTTATGAGATTGTGTGTACAAATCATTAAAGAAAAGGAAGAACGGAAGGTCACAGAATTCACATCTATGCAAGCATACAGACCTGTGTCTAAACTCCTCTGTCTGTGTCTGTGTCTGTGTCTGTGTCTGTGTCTGTGTCTGTGTCTCTGTCTGTGTCTGTGTCTCTGTCTCTGTCTCTGTCTCTGTCTCTGTCTCTCTCTTCCACACATCTGGTTTGGTTGAGAATCAGGAAATTCAAAGCTAAAATACTGTTTTTATTTGCCTACTGTCAGGAGCAATACTGTAGAAGGCTGTGGAAATGAAACTGCAGCTGCAAGGAAAACAACAGTGTCCAAACCCTAGCCATGTGGGTCTCTGAGGCCAGGCTGGCGCCAAGCTCCTCTTCCAGGTCTTGCCTTCCTCTGTAGGACAAGGTCTGAGGCTGGGGTGGGGCAGAGGAGATTGCAGAGACTTGAGCTATTTGTATGGTGTGACAGAGGCAATATGTTTTTTGGCAAAATGTACAGAAAGGAATGAAAAATATTATTTTATAAAGGTTATGGGTTGGACTCTTGGCTTTTTACTGGGATAAACCACACATAGAGCTTTCTTTATAGACATAGCATGTTTGGAGCTCTCAGGAAAGTAAGTGTTAACAAAGCCACATCACCTGGCGCATGGTTGGCCCTCAGTAATATGGGTGGAACCATTCATTCAATGAGCAAGTAGCACTGTCAGTAAACACATATCTAGTTTCTACTATGTGCCAGGGATTGTCTAGGATCATGCGACACAACAGAGAACAAAAGAGAAAAGTGCTAAACAATACATACAGTAGATAATATGTCAGATGGTGGTCAGTACTCTGGCAGGCCAAGTAATGACCCCAGACGGTCCATGTCCTAACCCCGGAGCCTGTGAATATGTTACTTTGTGTGGAGAGGGGACATTCCTGACACAAATGAACTAAGGATTTGGGGGTAGAGAGAGTAACTGGGTTGTCCAGGCAACCCCAGTGTACTGACAAGGGTCCTTAGGGGAAGGGACAGGGAGGTTGGGATCAGAGGGAGGCATGTGAGAGAGAACCACAGCACAGGAATGAAGCAGCCAGGAAATGAGTTCTCCAGACTTCTCTAAACCTTGGTTTTGGCTCTGTGAGACTGACTTCAGACTTCTACCTGCAGAGCTGTGAGAAAATAAATTCATGTTGTTTAAAACCACAAAATTTATGGTAATCTGTTACAGCAGTAACAAGAACCTGATGCCAGAGCTCGGAGCAAATTAAGGGACTGGCAGTCAAGAATTTTGATACAGAGGAGGCACAGTGCGGAAAGTAATTGCAATTTACAATAAATCCAGCTGAGAAGGTGCGCCCTCTGCATTCCCTAAAGATGGCCAATGTCTCCGTCCGAATGCCTCCCGCACAGTGCAACTCTGACTCTCACCTTGTAGACTCAGCAGCAGGTCTCAGTTCCTTTCCTCTTTTTCCTGAGGTTTTCTTTGTTTTGTTGGTACAATTTAGATATACATAATGACAACATTCACTTGTGCCTATATATGACCTTGCTGAGTTGTTGACTGCGATGAGAGCGACAGGCTGAGACTGGGTCCCAACGGCAGTGTGGTTTCCTTCTGGTGCTCTCTGGATGCCATGTGAAGAGCCAGATTCCATGTGGTATAGAAGCCTGGACAGCAGCCTGGAGAGGCCACATCCTGTGTCTGCTGGGGTGACATCCCTCGGCTTCAGTCTCCAGCTCTTAGGTCACATCAGCCACCCTCCAAAGGCTTTTGTTGGGTTCCTCACTCTCAGAATCCTTGAGTACAATAAAATTATTGTTTAACCACTATATTCTGAGGTCATTTGCCACAAAAGGAACCACATCAAGATGGTGACAAAACCCAAAGGAAGGAAGGAAATCGGTGCTTGGCGCAAGACAGTTCCGGGTGGGGAAGGCCCCCACAAGGTCCGGACGGGAGAGGCCTGTGCGTGGTGGGCACAGAGCAGGCATGCAGTGGCTGAGGTGAGGGAAGAGGAGGGAAGATGGTGGAAAGCAGTGTGGAACAGTGCTGGGGTGTGGAGCTGCAGGTGTCTGTGGGCCCTTGGAGGAACTGTGACTCCTCTGGGTGAGCTGGAAGGCATCAGGTGGCTCTGAGCAGGACGCTAGTGCAGGGCCTTACACTGACAAAGCCAATTCAGCCTCCCCTGCTGTGCTCAGAGCTAAAGGCAAAGGGGCAGGGTGGAAGCCAGGAGACCAATGAGGGGGACAGATAGTTCCAATGAAGGAGGGCCTCTGGGCTAGGGTGGCAACCAGAGCACAAGAAGGCTGACCTGGAATTGCCCCGGGGCCGGTGGAGCACCAGCCCAAGGGTGTTCAGAGATTGTCGCGTTCCCAGTTCCAGACCTGTGATTGTAGCAGTTCAAAACGTTTGGGGCTGCACTGTGGTAAAAGGCTGAGTCTTAGGAGGGCGCTCCTTTTGCCAGCGAAATTCATTCCTCCATGCTAAAGATGATCTTATCTTCTGGTGAGGGATGCAGTCTCTGCAACCTAGGAATCTTGGCTCTATGAGTTACTGAGTGGGTGGTTATTTAAATCCCAACTTCCACATCTGTGAGACAGAGATGCTAACAGTATCCAGCCCATAGGATGGTGTGAGAATTGGATTATATTAAACATGAATAGTGTTGATTGATGGAAAATTCTCAATAAACATTAGCTCTTGCCATTATTAATTATGCATTATCTGGGGAGAAGAGAAGGCTTTCATAGTGACTCATGGTATACCAGTGGTACACAAATAAGCACTTAATAATCTTTTATGATCTTCCCCAGGGGAGTGCTATAGGTTTAGCTGGCTTGGCTGCAGGATTTCAGAGTCAGCAGTTACTCCAAACACCTTTGGTATACTAGCATTGAGTCAGTGGAGAGAGTTGCCATTTTTAACTTTTGAATTTTACTGTCAGGATCAAAACACAATAAAAGAACTTTATAAAGGGTGAAGTGTTGTGCAGTTATACAGTCCCAGTGTGTGTTCATTTGTTACCTTGATATTGTGGCTTTGATGTTGACCTTGGAGCCCACTGTCACAGACTTAACCACCTCTGCTCTCCCCAGCCTAGCACTAATCTCTGCCCACTTAGCGTGAGCTGCTTGGCTGGTGGGAAGTGGGGCATTATCTTCTCCAGGTGGAGCTGGTGAGAAATGCTCAAGAGGACTGGGAAGGAACACCTGGAACTGTAGGACTCTTCCTTGAAACTCTCCAAAGTCTGAGTTATCATCAAATGTAGTCTCCCCGGTGCTGCCATGTGGTATAATACTGGCCTACTCTTTCGTTACAGTCTACATTGCTCTAATGAAATAATCAAATGGAAATCACAAATGCAGCAAATCTGGAATCCTAACTCAGCTTTCACAAATGAGAACCGTTGTACAAATTATGGCAAAACCTGGCACTGCACACCGGCCTCATGTTTATTTGAGCATAGAAAATTCATCCTCAAGTGCAAGCTTAGCTGTTCCCTTCTTTAAGTTTAAATGCTAATGTGCTCAGGTTAAAAGCTGGACTCTGCCCTCAGACTGCCAAATCAAAATCTAAGACCAAAGTACAGCATGAAGCCATTCTCAGTGATTCAGACAAAACCTTTGAATTCTTGCCTCAGTTTCTCCACTTTTGACAGGAAGAATTGGAGGAGACAGAAGAAAACTTTGAACGAGAATGGAGCATGAATCTGAAGACCATTCCACCTGAGCAAGAGAACTGTGCATGCCCGAAACTCCAGTCCTTGTTTCCAGGTAGGAGAAGAACTTGGGGGGCTCTGTTCTCCAAGTGTGTGGGTGGTGGACCAGAAGCACTGTGTTCCCAACCCTAGGGTGCTGCTGAATCAGGATCTGCCTGAAAACAGTCTCCCCAAGTGATTTATCTACATAGTAAAGCTTGAGAAGCAGCCTTTAAGGACTCACTGACTTGGGCTGGGGGAGCTTGCCTACTGCTTGCTCAGCTTGGTGAATGTGAGTCTACATTTGCAAAACCCACCTTGGAGACCTGCCGGTGACTGACAGCATAGCGGACAACTGTACAAAGAGCCCACATTGCTATGCATAGATGTTTCTCCTTCCCCATTAAAAAGGTTCAAAGGATGCAGTGCCGCAGTGTCCACATAATGACCTTCCAAAATTCTTGGCACTAGTTGTCTTCTAGGAGACTGTGGTGCCTGAACATATTAAATTAAACCTCCTCTCTTTGCAAACTGTCAGTTCCTTGCTGGTAACTTTTAAACCATGCACCATACATGAGGTTATTGGAGAAATACATCAAGCATAACCTAGGCAAACTACAGGCAGGTACTTAAGGAAATAAGAAGTGTAAAGTATTTTTGAGAAACTGGCTAATTATTAACTATAGAACAATTTACAAGGCATTGAAATTCTGTTTCTCATATGTTCTGACAGTGTGGGGAAGGAAGAGAAGTGAGACTGTGCTTTGGGACCATATTTACAAACACACAGCTGCTGCCTCAACTGGAGGGTCATGCATCCTGTGGCTTTGTTTTTCTTGTCTTCCAGGTGTTTTCTGAGGATGTATTAAGCAGAATTTCAATGAATTGGAAAGCTCTGTCCAGTGTATAAATTAAGCTTAGGGCTTCTCACAGCAAGTTCAGGCCAAATTGCTCTCCTCTGTGTGTTTGAGGCGGTTACTAAGTAGGCAGAGGAAATGTCACTTTTTAAGTGAGGCTCTCATAAATCAAGTGTTTCTGCACTTTCTGAAATGACAATAGAAAGCCAGTTGGAAAACATAATAGCAAAAGACACTGCTCCCATACTGTCCACAGACGTAAGAGTGAGTAAAATGTTTGACAGGAGAGATTGTGTGTGAACATTATTCATTGCACCAAGAACCATTCAAAGTCACCTTCAGAGCAAGGACTAATGAAAGCAAATTCTCAGGAAGTAACGTAATACAGAATCTCTTCCTCATCTCACCTCTCCTCCTCTAGGGAGATCCGAATTTAGCTTGGGATAAGGTTGATGACTCTGAAGGTGTGATAAGAGATGAATTATCATCAGCAGTGCTGTCAAAGTGGAAGGGTCTCACTCTGGCCACGCAGCTTGACATCTCTCAGACATCTCTGAAGATTACACTGAGGAGCCAGATGCTCAGTGTGATGGCCTCACTGGAAGCCAGCACCCCAATTTTAATGATCCCCCATTTGATTTGAGTTTGAGGTCTGCTGGTGTCACACTAGATTCATCAAATTTTCAAATCCAGACCCACCTTCTTGACACTCTGATTAATATTTTTTGCCCATCAGAATTGATCATGGTCTTTGAAGAGTCAACAGAATTATTGCTTAAGAAAAGAATGAAAGACTGATTTCACTTGTCCATCTACACTTACAAGCAATTTAGAATTGTCTATGAAATGCAGAATTTCAATTTATTTTGTAAATTCTGTGGCAGAGGCCCCATGTCCCTAGGGACACATTTGAAAAAGTGGGGTAATGATTAGAAAAGACCATATTCTAAGTGGTACCCAACTACTAGCTAAATAATGAGTATCGTTTTCTAATCAACAGTGAAAATTATTGAATTTTGCTTAACTCCTGCTCAATTCCTGGTAGACACTTCAACTAAAAGAATTGGAGAGCCATTCCCCAGCCCTGGGCATGCCCAGCTAGGAAGTCTGATGTTCTATCCCTTGGCTGGCACGCCTGCAGCAGCTGCAGAGAGGAACACAATTTTGCTGCCACACTCCTGCATGGGGCCCTGTCCCAGTCACCCTTGTACCTTGTCCCCATGCACTACTGACAAGATTGGGTGTGAGCACCCAGAGAGGGTCCTGTGAGGTCTCAGTCCCCCTTTCCCATGAAGCACCTAGACTTGTAGCAGTCTCTGATCAGAGGACAAATGTGTTAGGATCCTCACTTTTACAGGATCAGCTTAAATCAGAGATCCACTCAATTAACAGAGCAAATACCTGTTAATAGAGGCCACCACTCTCATCTAGAAGTAACCACACAGGGTGCACACCATGCACTTTTCTGTCTACGCTACACTTGCCTGAGCTGCTAGAGCATCCTCACTCTTTTACCACCTACTGATTTAGTGGGCTTATCCAACTCCAGTATAGTATGCATTGTGCCCAAACTCACTGATCACAATGACAGTCTAAGGTTCCCAGCTGGAAATACACCCAAGAATACATAACAAACTGAGACTATAAGACACATCTTCAGGAGAAAGCCGCTTACTAAGAAGCCCATCCTATAAAAGTGGTAGAGATATCCATTCCATTAGAGGAGCAAATCTCAGCATAGGAACATAAGAACTATGAAAAATAAGGTAATATGACACCTTCTAAAGATTATTGTCCTCTAGTAACAGATTCCAAAGATATTAAGCAATTCAAAAGAATGAATTATTAAAAACTCAATGGAATCTAAGAGAATACAAAAATGGTTAAATGAAATTTGAAGATAACACAGAATATGAAAAAAAAGATTTTGAAAAAAACTAATAAATCTTGGAAAGTAACAGCTCAATAAGTCAGGTAAAAATTCAATTGAAAACCTCAGCAACAGGTTAGATTAAGTGGGAAAATATTGGAACTTGAAGGTAGGTCTTTCAAAATATCATAATCAGACAGAGGAAAAAGAAGGAGGAGGAAGGGAATGGGGAAAAGAGGAAGGAGAAGAAAGAGGAAGTGGAAGATAAGGAAGATAAAAGTATATAAGATCTATGGAACACTATCAAAAGAGCAAATGCCTAGCATACCTTAAGCAAAAGAAATAAATGTTAAGAGCATAGGAAGCCGAGTCAATGAAATGATAGAAAATTTCTCTAATCCTGGGCCAAAATAGAGGTACATGAGATGTAAAGAACTCCAGGTATAGGAGATCTAAAGAGCCCCTAATAGACATTACTAAAAAAAAAGCTTCACCACAACACATTACAGTCAAACTATCAAAGTTCAGGACAAAGAAAAAATTTTAAAATTGCAAGCTAAAAGTGCCAAGTCACATTTAAGGGCAACCTGATTAGACTAACAGCAAATTTCTTAAGAGAAACCCTGCAGACTAAGAGGGCATGGACTATTGATGGAGACCATTATGAAGCTCTCAGCAGGATTTAAAACTAATCAATTGGCTTGCTATGTTTACTTGTGAGTCTGTCCCAGGCCTAGGACTCTTGTCTGGAGATGGCAGTGGACTCATGGTAAGTGAGCCTCTATGAACCGTTGGTCTTGACTGAGGTCCATAGTGCCCTGTGTGGCCATGACACTTCAAAGGACAATATAAGGCCACAGCTGAGGATGCCTGGCTCCAACCTCAATTTACTAAATAGAGACTGTAACTACAGGGCTGTCACTCCTGCTGCAGTGAATGTCAACCTGGAGATAAAGTAGTCTCCTAATTAACACACTTTACTACCTGGGGAAGTCTTTGAACAGCCTCCTAAGGTCCTGCTCGGTTCCCATGCTTTCCTCAGTATCCCCCTCCTTTGTTTGAAAACTAAATAAATGTGGGCCACCAGAGAAGTTCTTTTTCTCAGCTCCCAAAGAATCTCAAATTCTACTATAGGGTTTTGATCCCCCTAGAACCCTAAAATCATAGGGCTTTTATTTAAGCCTTCACCTTCCACTTGTTTGTAAAGTGGTGGGATTGATCAGTCCATGATAGGATATCATACCCTAAAAGAAAATAATATCATCCAAGATTACCATACCCAGCAAGGCTATCCTTCAGAATCAAAGAAGAAATGAAGACCTCCCAACATAAATGAAAACTAAGGGAGTGACCACTAGGTCAGCCTTTTTTTTTGCGGTACTGGGGATCGAACTCAGGACCCTGCGCTTGCTAGGCAAGCGCTTATTCCACTGAGCTATATCCCCAGCCCTAGGTCAGCCTTATAGACAATGCTTAAGTGATTCCTGTAGCCAGAAGATAGATAAATCCAATCATAACATATAAAAGTATAAATTTCACTAGAAGAGTAGATATACAAATGAGGAATAGAAAGAATCAAACAATATCAACAGGATAGACCACTGAGCTACAAAGATGAATTAAAGAAGAAGAAATGAATATTCAAAACAACAAGAAGAAAATTAAAAAATGACAAGCGCAAATCTATACCTTTCATTAATAATTCTGAATATAAACAATCTTAATTTTCCAGTTAAAAGTTATAAACTGGTTAAATAGATTAAAGAACAAAACCCAACAATGTACTACTTATAAGAAACTCAGTTCACCAATAAAGGCACACAGAACATGAAAGGATGCAAAATGATATTCCAATAAAATGGAATCTGAAAACAAGCAGGAGTAGCTGTATGTATAAGTAACAAAGGAGACCTTAAAACAAAGATAGTAAGAAGAAACAAGGAGGATCACTCTGTACTGATCCAGGGATCAATTAATCAAGAAGGTATAATGATTATAAATCTACATGCACATAATTATCAGAGCACCGTTTTAGTATTTTTTAATAAAAGAAACACTATTAGATGTAAAGGGAGATATAGGCTCCATTACAGCAATGTTAGAGGATTTTGATACCTTGCTGTCCAAAGGGTAGATCATCCTGACAAAACAATCAACAAAGAAACATCAAGGCTGGGGATATAGCTCAGTGGAATAAGCGCTTGCCTAGCAAGCGCAGGGTCCTGAGTTCGATCCCCAGTACCGCAAAAAAAAAAAAAAAAAACATCAAAATTAAATCACACTATCCATCAGTGGTGGCAAACCTATGTGGTACACGTGCCATAGCCGGCTGTTTGTTATCATTGAAAGCTCTAAAATGTTCACCACTGATGCTATAGATCAATGGACTTAACAGATATGGAATATTCTCCAACTGCTGCAGAGCACACATTCTTTTCCTCAGCACATGCCATTTTCTCTAGACTAGCCCACACATTAGCTTATGAAATAGGCCCTAAAAAACTCAAAAAAATTAAAATCAGCCTTTGTATCCTGTCTGATCACAATGGATTGAAACTAGAAATTAACAGCAAGAAAGACTTTAGAAATTATACAAATACTAGGAGACTAAACAACACATTTTTTGAGTGAATAATTGTTTGCTGAGAAAGTCAGGAAATTTAAAAATCCCTTGAAGCAAATAAAAATGGAAACCCAGTGTTATGGTTTGTATCTAGATATCCCCCCAAAGCTTCATGCAGTTGTGGCATGGGCTTCTAGAGTTTGGGATTGATTCATGGTCCAATGTTGGAATTATATGGTGTGAGTGCTACAACCTCCCTGGGGTGGATAGTTTGCATACAATGTAAGGGAGGGAAAGAGGCTGCTTGCCACTGCTCCTCCCTTGTGCTCGTTTTGCTTTTGCTGTCTTCTACTGCCATGAACTGTTGCCCTCTGCTGTGTGCCACTCTGGAGCCAGCTAAGTATGGAGTGAAACCTCAACAAACTGTGAGCTAAATGAATTTTTGCCTTCCTTAATTTTGGGCATCAGTCATTGTGTCAGAGAAAATTAACTAAGACACCCAGTATACCAAAACCTGTGAAATAATGGCAAAAACATTAGTGAGAGGGAAATGCCCATATAAAAAATAGAAAACTCTCAAGTAAGTAACCAAAATGTACCTCAAGATCTAAGAAAAGCAACATAAGCCACACAAAATTAGTAAAAGCAAAGAAATAATGAAGATCAGAGCAGAAATAAATTAAGTAGTATTTTAAAGAATAATACAAATGATCAATTAAGAAAGTGTTGGTTAGAAAGTTTTCGTGAGACAGAGAGTGTGTGTGTGTGTGTGTGAGAAAGAGGGAGGGAGAATGAGAGAGAGAGAGAGAGAGAGAGAGAGAGAGAGAGAGAGAGAGAGAGAGAGAACCAAATAAGTAAAATTTGAGAAGGAAAAAGAGACATTACAACAGACTCCACAGAAATTCAATGCATATTATTTTGACAAAATATATGCTATGATAACAAATTGGAAAATTCAGAAAAAAATGACAAATTTCTGGACACATCCAATCTACAAAATTGAAGTAAGAGGCTATAAAAAAATTCTGCCATAAAGAAGGATAAACAAGTTATTTTTAGGAAAACAGATACACCTCAAGACCATAATGTTAAGTGAAATAAATCAGATACACAAGCTTAAATATGTAATTTTTCATAAGAAAAACCCAAATTATAAATAAAAGTCAAAATAAAAATAGGTAATGGGAAGTAGGGAGATAGATTTTTCTCAAGGGGGAGCATCGAGAGACTGAAAGGGAAGGAGTTACAGAGATGAGAAGGAATCGAGATGTGTCAGGTGTGCGCCCTAGCTCCACACAAGGAGTGTACACATGACGCACTGTGAACATGGGCTAATAAAAATATCAAATGTAAGCAAAACTTGAATAGATCAACAAAAAGTAATGAGATTCAATCTGTAATTAAAGTCTCGCAAACAGAAAAGTCAAAACCAGATGGTTTCACTGCTGAGTTTTATCAAACTTTTAAAGAAGAACCAGCATCAATACTTCTTAAACTCTTCCAGAACTGAAAGGGAGGAAATCCTTCCAAAGTCATTCTATGAGGCCAGCATGACCCTGTTATCAAGCCCTGACCAGACTAAAATGTGGAAGACCTCCCAAGTTCATAGATTGAAATAATTACTATTGTAAAAATTTCTATATTACCCAAAATGGTCCTCAGATTCAGTGCCATCCCCATGAAAATACCAGTGACATTTTTCACAGAAACCCAAAACTCAAAAGAGTGGCAATAGATCTGACGAACTAAAGCAACCCTTAGCAAACAGCAAAGCTGGCCACATGACAGCGCCGTGATGAAAGTGGCATGGTATTGGCATAAGCACGGACACACAGATGAATGGGACAGAAAAGAGAATCCAGAAGTAAACACACACTACAGCAGCCTCCTGATTCTCCACACAGGTGTAAAGTCTCCACTGCAGAAAGGACAGGCTCTTAACACTGGTGCTGGAGAAACTGGCCATCCATGTGTAGAGGACTGAAAGTGAGCCCTACTCTTGCCCTGCAAAAATCAACTCAAATAGATCAAAGACCTCAAGGTGACTCTGACATCCTGAAACTGCTAGAGGAAAACAGGGGAAAGGCATATGGGCAACGATTTTCTGGATAAGACTCATATCATTAGTGATTATTTTGATTACATCGAACTGGAAGGCTTCTGCCCAGCAAGGAAACAATTGAAAGAGTAAAGAGAAAGCCTACAGGATGGGACACAATATTTGCCAGCTACTTGCTTGACAGAGGGTCAATATCCAGAGCAGGAAAGCTCAAAAGTTAACAAAAAGAAATCTGACTTTAAAAAAGACACTTTATAAGAGAGAAAAAAATATAAATGCCCAATGGGGACCTACAGAGAAAACTGCCGATGTGCACGATGGGCATTATTCAGCCAGAAAGAGAGAAGAAATCCTGTCGTTTCCAGGAAAATGGAACTTGAGGACATCATGTTAAGCAGAACAGGCCAAACACAGGCAGACAAGCACTGCATGTTCTTCTCTCTCCCATGTGGAATCTTTAAAAAAAAAGAACTGGAAGTAGAAGCGAGATGACCAGGGGATGGGGGTGAGGTGTGGTGTGGGGGGACAGGTAGAAGGGGATGGGTGGACACGGCCAGTGCCTGGTATACACATGCATGTACACACATGTGGAACAAGCAGAGTGAGTATGTGCTAGTAATTGTAATATTCTTGCAAAAAAGTTGAAGATCAGTGCCTTAGTAACCTTGATTAGTCTTGGGCTCCTTGGTAGAAGGCACTGGGCTTCAAGCTTGGCTTTAAAACTGTAGATGGCCATGACCACAGGGCTCCGATCAGCACAGAAACAGCAGCAGAGGTTCACTGCACACTGCCGAGTGCCAGACTCTCTTCTCTGTGCTCGCGACCCTCACAGCAGGTCTGGGAGAGAACACCACTATCATCCACTTCATCTCGACCCTCGAGAACAGTTGATTACAGCTCCTCTCCTCCCGTAGCCCTGGCAGGCTGTAGGCATTTATTTAGTTGAGAAATTTTTTTAAAAAGTCAGTATTTCCAAATTTCTCAGTTGAATGGAGCCAGATAGAAAACAATCAGTGAAGGCTGCCAGCTTTCAGATGTTTCTCAGAATTTAATTACAAATCTACTGGGATTCAAAGAACCCATCCAAGGGGGTAAAAAGGTTCCCCCTTCACGCTTTGAGGTATAGGATTCTCAACCTTTTGAGCATTAAGACTCTAATTGTAATGTTTTTAAAATAAAGCTTTTATTTAGAAATAACCTTAAGCTTGCAGAAGTTTGCAAGAGTGGGAAGAAACTGAAGAAGTGCGCCTGTCACCCAGATTCATTTATTGTGAGCATCGACTTCATTTACTTTATCGCTTACATTCTCCCCACGGCTTGCTTTCTCAGTTGGTATTTGTCAGACCAATTTAAAAATGAGTTGTTTACATCATGACCCTTCCTCCTTAAATACTTCAGCATCGGTATCCTAAGAACACATGATATTCTTTACCGTAAAACCATGGCACAATCACTAAGTTCATTAACAATGACGCAGTGTTGTATCTAACCTACTGCACATTCAGTTGATCTGATTCCCCTTATAGAGATGACAGGATTGTACTGCATCCAGAACAGTGACACAATGCTTTTATCTGATCTACATCCACAGTCCATTGACCCGATGTCCTTTAAGATGGCACATTTCTCCTTTCCAATTCAGGATCCAAGCTGGGGGAGGTATTGTGTTCAGAACACTTCACAGCCTTTCTTTATGTTTTTGACAGTACCATTTTCAAAGGCTACAGTTGTCTCTCCCACTGTTAACAGGACGTTCCTTATTTTCAGTTTGTCTGATTAGCTTCATGATTAGATTCGGATTGCACATTCTTGGCTGGACTGGAACACTGCATAGCTAGCACTGTGACAAGATTACTTTTAAGGCAAAAGATAATCTGCCAGCCCCACTTGAGCTGAATTTTCCCTGTCTTTGTTTGATCTGTAGGCAGTGCTGTGAAGCAGGCTTCCCTTACCCTGGTGCCAGCCCCAAGGGAGGATGCTAAACCCCTCGCCCACTGCTTCTTGGTCTGTGTCAATTTTATCAGTCACACAAGTGCATTGAGACAGAACCTTGCCCATAAGTTCAGCAAAGCAACTTCATGACTTAGAGCGGGGCCATGTAGGGCAGCAGAAGCCTAGGGTGCATGATGATCCAGGTCCTTTAGGCTCTGAGAATGGGGCAGGGTGAGTGGAGTCTCCTCTACACAGCCTCCCTGCATCCCAGCTGAGGGATCTGGAGAAGCAGTTCCTTGCCTGGACTCATTTCTGGGACAGTGGGGCTCAGGTGGGATGAAGAACATGGGGCACCTCACTCAAGCAGGGTCAAGAACTCAGCCCAGCCTGTCGGCTGGATCTGTCCCCGACCTACCACTGTTCCTCCGAGCTGCAAGAGCACAGGAGGTCTGGCCAGTCCAGGGCTACTCGTGTGCTGTCCTGATGTGGTTGGTGTGCAGGTAGATTTTCAAACATCTTAGGAGTTCCATGGGGTCCTGGCCCATGGAATGCTGCATTTTTAAGTTTTATTTTTATTATTATTTCATCTTATTACTCTTTCAGAAGACCAGAAAGTAATCTGTCCAGATCATGGTATGTTTGCTCTTTGTGATGGCTTTTTGAGAAGGCAGATCAGGAAACATCCTTTCGACAAATGCCTTTGGATGTTTTGCAAAAGCACAATTAACAGTCTCGGCCTCTGTGCTTCTCGGTGCCTCCTTGACAGGACCCAGTCTTATTTATTTCTGGTGCAATGCATGTTTATATAATAACTTCAAGATTTGTTTTTATTAAATAATTAGGAGGCAAAGGTTTTTATGGCATTCTTCATTTCTCCTTCATCTTCAGCAAGTTGGGACTTCGTGTAATGCTTAAGCATTTGAATTTAATTAGAATGTATATAATCTTTCTAGTGGTTCCAAAGTTTTCATTTTTATATTGAGCTACCTGCCACAGTTTCTCTCAGCACCACACAGCCTGGCTGGGGCACAGTGTGGTGGTTTCCTTGCCACCCGCTTCTCTGGGGCACCTCCTTTGGGCCGAGGCTTCCTGTAGCCATGCTCCACTCTCTACTGGTCCACTTCGCCCACCCTCAGGCTCAGGCAGGTGCTGGCCTGGGCCTGGCGCTCCTTCCTACTGTAGGACTCGCCTTCAGGAGGCTACGCCCCAGCGCAGAGCTCCAGACCTGTGGAGTTCTGCCCTGGAATATGGCATCAAGGGAATAAGCCCTTACATTCATCTTTAAGTTTGTATTTAAATAAATTACCATGCAGTAAAATTTACTCTTTTCTTATGCAGAGTCCTATAAATGTCAGCACATGTATAGACTCATGTTATCCAGATGAAGAGCAGATCCACCTCCCCCAAACTCCCTGTTAGCCCTTGAAGTCACCACTGCTGCCCCTGTCACTCTTTGAAGCCATCGGTTTTCTCTCTGACACTGGGATATGGTCTCTGTGCACTCCACAGATGCCATTGATGGCATCATCCTTGGGCCAGGGTTTTTCTCCCCAGCCTGACGGTCTCTGCCTCAGCCTGATAGCCGAGTGCATCCACACCCACTTTCAGTACTCAGCGGTGTCCTGGGTCAGGAAGAACCGCAGTCTTCCTCCTGTGGAAGGACATCTGGGTGGCTCCAGCTTTTGACTACTGAAAGTAAGGCCACCATGAGCACTCAGGTGATTTCCTGTCTGCAGTGAGCACTGGGGGTGGAGCTTCTGAGCATGAGGTCAGAGCATGCCTGCATTTGAGAGTAGTACACCCTTTCTACCCCATTGGCCCGTGAGCCCAGGGTCCCACCACAGTGCGTGTCCTCAGCATTTGTTACCCTGGCCACTGGGCAGGGGCAGCAGCATCTCTTGGTAGCTATAATATGTAAATCGTAATAAAGCCTCCAGAGGGAAGGGCTCATGTGGCCTCTGGAGTGGCATGGTCAGTAGGAATGGTGCTTTGTAAGTTCTGCAAATCATTCGGTGCATAACCAAACCCAAGGAGGGTCATGGGAACCCCAGAGCCATAGCTGCGGTCAGGTTTGTGGGTGGCTGTGGACCCTGCTGGCAGCTGGCATCTAAAGTGGGGGGACCCACACTGAATCTGTAGGCCTACACTGACTGCATGCTTAGTGTATCAATGAGATGAAGACAGAATGCACCCAGCCTGTTGATCCCAGTGAGGCCAGGGCAGTGCCCATTGTCCTGAGACTCCTCTCCTGAGCTTCTTCCTCCTGGACCTTGCAGCTCCGGGTCCTGGGCTGGGCCCTGTGGCTCTGCCAGTCAGTGGGGAAAGCCATCTGTTTGCTGTGCCTCAGGGGAAAGGCACTGTGATGCCCTTCCACCTCTGCAGACCAGGAAGGGCTCCTCCTCTACCACACCCACAGCAAGGCTTGGCCAGGTTTCCCCATTCTCAGCCTTTAGAAAACCAATGCTGCAGCCACTGTCTGCGGTGGGCCTTGGTGGGAACTTTCAGCAGGAAGAGGGTCAGCCAGGGACGCCCCAGGGCCATCTGAGACCTCAGGAAGGTCTCACCTCTGTGGCTTCTTAAAGGTGAGGGCAGTAACTTCACTTTCTCTCCTGCACTTCCCTGTTGAGTGTCCCCTGACCCTGGGGTGGTTTTTCCTGCAGGGGACACAGAGGCTGCATTCCTTATGAGGGAGGCAGACCGGCAAAGGCTCCCTAATGTTACTGGGAGGGAGAGAGGGAGGAAGCCCTAGTACAAACGTTGTACATTTCTGAGCTGGGAGAGGCTGGGTCTGGAGGAGCCTCCTCCTGCATAAGGAAGGCTCTTCACAGCATCCTGGAGTAATTTAAACGTTGGGAACTTATCTCTGCGATAAGGGCTGTGCCTTTTTATGTATGTAAAAGCTCTAAGTGCTTAAACTCCCCTGGCATTTGCTTGGCAGCTCTATCCTGGGTAATGGCCATGATGTGTGGAGCCCCTGCCCCCACCAAAGGGAAGTGGGGTGCAAGTGTAAATGTGCTCGCTGCCATGAGGAAGGGTAAGCTGTAGGAAGATTAAATCACTGAAATCAGTATGGGAAATGGGAAACCAGGCCCATGGAGTTCTATACTGCAATTAAATTAAATGACCACATAATGCTACATCCTAATCCTGTGTGCATAAATTAACATAAAAATAAAATGATACAAAACTGCCAGCATCAGCAGGAAACCCAGGGCCATTAGTCATTCCCCTCTGGAAGCCCCTCTCCTCACTGCTGTGCAGTGCCCAGCAGCCTGACAACTGCCAAGCACAGCCGTCATGGTGGGGATGCCTCCCCCCCGGTTCTGCCTGGACTCCCTTCCAGCAGTGAACTCAGGTCCCTTGTGTCCTCAAAGCCTGTCCCCAAGTCAGTGGCACCCATGCACAGCCCATGTCTACAGTTCCTGGGACTCCATAGAGCACTGTGGTCAGCCGGCTGTGCTGAGCCCTGCCTGCCCCGCTGCCTGGCTCCCTGTGTGGTAGCAGAAATGAGGCTGGGATTAGGGTGCCACGGGAACAGGAGCTTTCTGCTTTGCTTATGCATGAGGGTTCCTAGAGGGGACTGTGAGCTACCCCAGGGTGGCTGTCCCTGAGGCTGTGTGCTGGACCTTGTGCTTCCTCGTAGGGCTTCCTGAGAAGCCCTTCCTTTGTGCTTAAAGGAAGCAGTGAAGGTCCGTTTTCTGCAAGTGTTGCCTGTCCCCATCTCAGGTGGTGACATACTGATTTTCAAACCTGTCACTTCTGCGTAGCAGTTCACACATTTCCCCCAAGGTCAAGAGACTCTGTCCATCCTAGCAGCAGTGGTTTTCACGAGGGGTCAGCGACCCCTGCAGACATGGATCCTGACGGAGGAGTGGGCCGTGGGGTGATGCAAGGAGAGGTGGATGCAAGCAGCACAGAACCATCGCTCTCCAGGCTCCCAGCCTCACTGGGGCCTCCACCCTCTGTCAAGAAGCTGTCTACCAGGTGCAGCATGAGGGGTGGTGATTGCTGTGACTCTGGTGCCATGCAATATTAGCACATGGCTTGCTGAGTCAGAAGAGGCCACCCAGAAATGCACAGACAAATCCCCAAAGTGCGTGTCAGGAGACAAGGAGCTGTGTGGACAAGTGTTTCAAGATACAGGAAAATGGAATTGCTCACAGCCATGGGCTGGTGGGGTTTAAGGAATTTGGAGTTTATGGCTGTGAATCTCACATGCCAAGTTTACCTCTGGGTTCTTTCAATAAGTAATTATTGAGGGTCTGCTCTGCTTGGTACTCTGCTGGTCTAAAGTCATAACTCTCCAGATCTAATAGCAATAAAGAGGTGCCAATAAGCACTTCTGATGATCATGATAATGTAAATGAGGAAGACAAGTATAACTTATTTGTTGAGTGTAAATTATGTGTATGCGCTATGTTACGTATGAGCATATGCTACTACTAATCCTTGCAACAGCCCTGTGAGTTAATACATAATAAATCTATTTTTAAAATAAGAAAAATTGAGGCACAGACACACCATATGGTTCCTAGCTATCAGAGACTGAAGGCAAACCTAAGTTTGTATGATTCTACAGTGTAGCCTGTAATACACTTGCCTGGCACCAGAACAAAGACCCCAACACCAGAAACTTAAAGAAGCAGTTTATTTTGGCTCATGGTTTCAGAGGATCCAGTCCATGGCTGGTCAGCTGCAGGGCAGAAACAGGGTGGTGGAGGGCCTAGGGGAGCGCAGCTGTTCAACCATGGCAGCCAGGAAGCAGAAAGAAAAGGGAGCGGTGGGGACGAGAATAGTCCTTCCAGGTCACTCCTGCAGTGACGTATTTCCATTCAGGCCCCACCTACCCAGCAGTAGGTAAATACACTGATGAGTGTAGCGCCCTAGCCCATGGTCCAGTCCCCTTCCCAACCCCCACCACTGAGCACATGAGACTTTGGGGGGCACTTTAGTCTGAACTATAACATAACCTGCTACATGACAGGCTGTTTAGTAAAAAAAATCTATAGTGCAATGGAAGAAGAATGAGAGAAATTAATGCAACTCTCTTTTCTCCTGTAATGCTGGAGATGGAGCCCAGAGCCTCAGTCATGCTGGGCAAATGCTTCATCACTGAGCTGCACCTCAGGCTTCCCTGGAACCTCTGACTGCTGAGGCCGGGCATGGAGTCCCAGACAAGCACTCTCAGGGCAGGATCACACAATAAGGTGGCAGTGAGGATGAGACTGTGAGTGGCGTTCAGCGTATTAGAGTTCTTCATCATTTTTCCATAGACAGAAGATGCAGAACCAGAAAAGTATCAGGGTATTGAGGTCCTCCTGGCAGCTGGCAAGAGTGACTTCCAGGGTGGTAGTGACTGAGAAATGCCCACATCTTTCTCTTGCTCTCCTGGTATGGAGGATAAACTAATGCTCAACTTGGAACACGCAGCTGAACAGAGTCAGCGTGGTGCGGGGTGTGGAAGGCCCCCTGAGGACTGCTGCCAATGGCATAAAAGGAGAGCTGGAGGGAAGAGGGTGCTGTTGAGAAGAGGAGCTCGTCACGCTGGCTTTCCTGATGGGAACTCAGCTGCGCTTATCATTGGAGGAGCTTGGGTCCTTGCTGTTGCTGAAGGCGGTTGCCGTTCTTTTCAGGGGACCTCTGGTTCTTACTTGGAGTGTCGCTTCCTGGCTCCAGTGCAGATCCCTCAGCCTGGTGGCACAGATCCTTCATCCCACTGGTGCAGACTTTCTACTTTCCACCACTGACCAGGGGCCCTTCCCAGTGCAGATCCATGAAACAGGCCTGCATGAGATATTGTCATGGGCTCTGGTCCTCTAGCCGGACTCATGGAGGATGCTGCCATGGGATCGAGGTCTCAGCTGGATTCTTTGGGTTTCTAGTGTGTGGACAGATCTTCCACGCTCTTCTGCATTTGACTTTTGGGGTGAATATTATACAACAATCTTATAAATTATGTGTCCTGTTTTAAATATATTCCCTTGAAAACCTTGACTACAACCCCTAGGGTACAGCGAGCATCCTTGATGACTCAGCTGCAGCCAGCACAACCTACGTCAGTCATTCAATGCATACTCATTGGATTTAATTTCCCGATAAAAGGTAAATGTGCTTATTATTTGCAGAGATGATTTTTGTCAAGGACAGAAGGGCAGTTACTTGTCTGAAAAAAAGGTCTTCCGAGTACTGATCTTCCTGACTATTTTTGTGTTTTTGAGGTTGCCCAGATGACTGGAAAACTTTGGAAAGTACAGGACTACAGAGAAACTGAGTGTGAGTTCATTGAAGTGCAGTCTGGAAGGAAGACAGAACAGCGTCCACAGGATAAAACACAGAAATGACCCAGCTTCCACACAGCCTTTGAGGAACACATTTATTTATCACGTGAGGACACCTGGGCGAACAGACTGGCACCAATACCATCCTGGCAGGGGAGAAATCGATGTCCCTTCACTAATAGGCACTGCTTTGTTATCTCCACAAAGAGAAGCTGATGACCTGAAAGAAAGATGTGTAGATGGTCCTGGTAAGATTTGAGAATGGTGGGGAAAATATGCCATCACCCTAAATAAGCTACTCAGCAACATCTAATCCTGAAGAAAGACAGTTCCTGACCCTTGTTTATTGCTACAATGATGTACTGGATGTGAACTACGTCCCCCAATAATTTGCTCTCCAAGAAACAAAAATCTATCCCTCTACTGCTATTGCCAGAATGCTCTAGACAAATACATGCGATCTCATGTCCTTTTGCTGAGGTAAATCAGCTGAATTTCATGCTGTCATTTTCCCCAGCGGCGCTGATGTCATCACCACTGAACCGCAGCAGCTCTGCAGTTACCAAGCCCTCCCAGAACCCCCCCTCAGCCATGGGCGTTGTCAGACGTGTTCCATGGGTCACACTCAAAGGGCTGCTCTGCTACACTGCCACCCCCAATCAAGCTTACGAGAGAAAGACAGAACTTCCCTGGCAAGAGCTTAAATTCCAGTTCTCGTGCCTAATTCTAGGGCGTCAACAGAGCAGAGCACTCAGGATCCGAGGCAGCTCATGCCCCCATCATAGGCCCCTCTTTGTGTGCTATTGGTTCAGGCTTGATAGTGCCTGGGGCCCGAAATCCCGACAGTCCCCAGCAAAGCTCAGCAAGACAGCCATGCCTTCCTGAGTACTTCCGCAGCAAATACTAACTTTAATGTAACCTACAGGACAGTGAAAATATTAGTAAACTGGAAAGATAACCTTGCTGCTTCTAGAGCTTTTCCATTTCAAAACATACTTTTATACGAAGTACAGTTATTTGAGCAAAAGAAAAAGTATTTCTTTTCATAACTCTTCCTAAACAGATGAGCAAGAACGTACTGTATGATAGTTATAATTTTAATCATGTTAAAGCCCCTTTCTCTTGTAGATGAGTGTACTGTGTGTGTCTTTATCTGTAAAGCTGCATAGTCCAGTTACTTAAGTGCTTCCTGTCTTAGTCTGTCTGGGCTGCTTTGATGACATACTACAGCCTGCGTGGCTTATCAACACCAGGAACTCAGCTCTCACAGCTCTAGGGGCTGAGGTCTGAGATCTGAGCACCGCCGAGGTTGGGGTTCCTGGAACACTCTCTTCTGGGGTGTAGAGGACTGACTTTCGTCCTCACACAGGGGAAGAGCACATGCTCCTCCTTGGCCCTGATGAGGGCACTACCCCTACTCACTAAGGTGATAAGCTTCCACACTGCACAGAGCTTGAGATTTAGGGACCAGAGTTCAGCACGTGTGGAATGGGAGGGGAAGTGCGGCTGGGATGGGATTTGGGGAGATAACAAAGCAGGCACATTAGCGCTTGGCCAGTGTGAACGGTCCCATGGGACAGAGCCTCTCCTAGGCTACAATCAGGGAATTGTTCTTCAAATTTGCACTGGCCCAATCTAGAACTGCCTTGCCAGTCAGCCTAAAGGTCCCACTGACAAGAAAAACCTGTTACAAATCTTATTTCCATTCACATAAGAAAACACAGAGATAAACTCACACCATAAAGGAAGGACAGTAATTCTGAATGTCTTCAATGATTGCAGTGTTTGCTTAAGGCGAAGCAGGGGTTCATAGAGACCTAAAGGGGGGGAGCAGGAGGAGACAGCTGCTTCTCATGCTACAGCTCCACACAAAGCTCTCTTTGCCATGAATTTCATGGGGTTCTGGGGGAAATCCTACAGCATTTTAGTCTTCTTGGGACAGTTTCCGTGACATGCTACTCTCATGCTTAAGCCCCAGTGCCAGTCCTGACATTCACTGATCCACCAAAGCACTGGGGTTAGATAAAAGAGCAGCAGCTGTGGTAATCAGAGCTTAATTAAAACAAAGTCACCTAAAGCAAGTAATATGTACCGCCACCCTCATCTTCATTTGCTGCATAAAACTGTTTAATCTCAAGGTCACTCATTTGCCATAATCATTTCCTGTTCCTGATACAAAATTTACATCCAGAGAAGGAGTAATGGTGCTCTGCTCTTACACCTTCCTGTTCATGCCACCACTTGAGGATGTTTCCAGAAACAAGCATTCACTAAAGGTAAATGTTTTACATATTTCCAGCAATGCCTTAAGGGCTTACTTCATGTCCTGTCCATCAGTATGGCCAAGCCCATCTGGCACACTCCTGAAAACAGACACCTGAGATTAAAATCACTACAACTGTTACAGTTTTTGCCCCAGCAGTCAGTGCTTCTTGTAAATAGAATGTGTGCCATTGTTCCAGGACCAAGGGAAAAAAATCCAAGTGCCCCAAGATCCAATTTCAACAAATTCCAATTCTCACTCTCCAAAGTGAAAGAAAGCATCTCTATTGATTTCTGACATAAACAACTGGATCAAAAGGGCTTGCTAGTCCTGTTTGAAGAACTCCTCCTCCTCCCCTCTTCTTCTTTTATTATTCTTCTGCTCGACTTACACTTGATTGGCTTGTTGAAGGATGAACTTATGAATACCTCATTTCTTCTGGGTCCATTTCCCCCACAGAACTGTGGGGTTGTAAGGAGCTGTGGTGGGGGTCTGTGGATGCCGTCTGAACGGGCTCTGGTGTCTCATGGGCTCTCGGCCTTGCCTGTTGACTTGGTAGGCAGGAGCCTGGCTTGGGCTCTTGGCTTTCAGGTATGGGCAGCTTATCCTGTCATCGTTGCTGGTACAGGTAGAAGCTTTCTATTTTCAGGTGCAGGAATGATTGTGGGAACACCCATGGTGGCACTGGACCAGTACCCAGTTGTGTTGGTTACTTTTCTCTTGTTGCTAAGTCAAAATACCTGATGTCTGAAATTAAAGAAGGAAAGGTTTATTTAGGTCTCATTTTGTGGAGGTTTTAGTCCATACTTGGCTGGTTCCAAAGCAAGGTAGCGTGGTGAGGAGCAACAGTTCAAGGCGGCAGGGACAGCAAAAGCAACCAGAGCAAAAAGGGGAAGCAAGCCTCCTTTCCTTCCTTATGCTGTATGTAGGCTACCCACCCTTGGGTAGGTGTAGCATTCACACCATCTCCACAGCCTCCTCTTGCACAGACTCAGAATGTGTACAAAGTGAGGACCCTGGCCCCCTGCTGAGTCATTTAGTTAAACTTATAAACTTCTCAAGTTGATACAGTGAACATCCCAGAGCAGTAAGGGCATGTTCTGAACACTCTAGGATGTAAAACTGTTGAGTTACTTAGTTAAACTTCTAGATTTCTCAAGTTGACACAGTGTATCAACTATAACACCAGTGGATCCAGCATTTTGGGAACTCATATTTTATATAACTTCACAAAGCCTGAGTTGTCACATAAGTTTTTGCCTACTTAGTTGTTGATTTTTTTATTCATTCTTTAAAAAGATATGATTCATATATTTAAAGTTCACTATTTATAACATATAATCTGTGGCTTTTAGTTTATTTACAAAGTTGTCTAACCATCATCACCATCCTTTGACTGCAGACTATTTTCATCATCCCAATGAAACACTCATACTCATTGGCACTCTCTGTTCTTTGAGTCTCCAAAGTCTGAGCATTCATGCACACAATTCTTGTCCTCCATGCATGTACTTCCTGTCCTCCATGTATGGCCTCCCTGTCCTCCATGTATATCCTTCCTGTCCTCCATGCATGTACTTCCTGTCCTCCATGTATGCCCTCCCTGTCCTCCATGTATGTCCTCCCGTCCTCCATGTATAACCTTCTTGTCCTCCATGCATGCACTTCCTGTCCTCCATGTATGTCCTCCCTGTCCTCCATGCATATCCTTCCTGTCCTCCATGAATGTACTTCCTGTCCTCCATGCATGCACTTCCTATCCTCTGTGCATATCCTTCCTGTCCTCTGTGCATGCAATTGTGGAATGGATAAAGAACACACTGTCCTTCCTTACAATGAAATGTTATTCAGCCATAGAAAAGAAATGAAAGCCTGACACATTTTATAATGCAGATGAGCCTAGTAGAGTACAGGACTTGAAAGAAACCAGATGTGAGAGATTATGCATTGGATAACTTCATTTATAAGAAATATTCTGTGCAGGCAGGAAGTGCATGCATGGAGGACAGGAAGTACATGCATACAAGACAGGAAACACATGCATGGACAGGAAGCATGTGCATGGAGGATAGGAAGTACATGCATGGAGGACAGGGAGGATTTGTCTGGAAGACAGAAAGCACATGGATGGAGGACAGAAGGGTATGCACAGAGGATAGGAAGTTCATTCTACAACTGATAGGCATGATAGCTATTTCTACTTTTTGGCTATTGTAAATAATGATGTTATGAACATTTGTGACAAGTCCTGGTTTGATACTCGTGGGTACATACTTAGGAGTGGGACCCTTTGTTCCTATGATAGCGCCATGTTTAACATTCCTAGGGACTATCAAACTATTCCTAAAGCAGCTACAACCATTTCACATTCGCCTCAGTCCCAATTTTTCTACATCCTGTCAACAGCTGTGATTGTCTCAGTTTTGACTGAAGCTGTCCTACTGTGAAGTAGATCTCATGGTTTTGATTTCTGTTTCCACTGGATAGTGATATTGAGCATCTGTTCATGAGCTTGTTGGCCATTATGTGTCAACTTTTGGAGAAATAGCTATTCAAATCTTTTTGCTCATTTTTTAATTGGATTGTTTGTCCTTTTGCCAAATTATAGGAATTCTTTATCTGCCCCAGATGTGTAGTTAGCCAGAGAGTCTATCAGTTATATCATTTGCAACTATTTCCCCCATTCTGAAGCATTTCCTTTATTTTTTTCTTGTGACAGGGTCTCACTATATAGTCCATATACTGGCCTTGAACTTACTGTGTAGGTGGGCTGACTTTAAACTCACAGTGACAGTCCTGCTTCAGCCTCCTGAGTGCTGGAATTACAGGTGTGTGCCACCACACCCAAGCTCAATTTCTTGGCAGTATCCATTGAAACACAAATGTTTCTAATTTTGATGAAGTCTAATTTATTTATATTCTCATTTTTGCTTGTTTTATGCATTTATTTTTACATCCTTTTTGTCTCTACAATAATCCAAAATAGGAATATGAATGCAGTCACTGCCACTGCCCTCAAGTCAGCGAGATCCCAGGTGAGGAGCACAAACACATGCAGCTCTGCCTGGTGCACAGTGAACGCTGACGAATGCTGATAGGAAGAGTGAGTACCGTGACACAGACTTGGAGAGGGACCCGTTGCAGTGGGTTGACAGCTGGTGGCCAACTTACAGCCCCCAGCTGAATGGAGTAAGCATGGTGCTGGGTGTGGGAGGCCCACCTGGGGATTGTTGCCAGCAGCATAAGAGGCAGAACTGGAGAAGGAGAGGATAGGCTGCTGGGGGCAGAGAAAGGCTGTTGGGGGCTGGTAGAAGCTGCAAGGAGCTGTTGGTTCTTTTTTTT